>CCAG010007836.1:0-110883 GCA_001077435.1 Glossina morsitans morsitans
AATACACGAGATTTGCCAATGTCGTACTTAAACTAGCTCTTAATCCTAAAAAGTCACTATGATTCGAGAATTAATTGTTAACTATTATCGGTTGCCAAGCTTATGCATGTTTGCGATGGCTGAGAGGTTCATTTGCAACTAGTTTCTGTACCGGTTGTGGGTGTGGCTCTGTGCTAATTGTGTACATGCTTTTTTTTCTTTTTCTTTTTTCTTTTTTTTTTTTCCTTTTATTTGTTTTATTGTACTTATACTAAGTTTTTAATAATAATTAATTTAAGATTTACTTTAAGAGTCATTTGAACTCGACTGTCTTTTATTTAGTTGAGTTTCTGTATAAGTGTAATAAATAAAATAAAATAAAATAAATACGATAAATTTCGACGACTAAGGTGAGATGAAGCCACTGTAAATATTTCAAAATAATTTCTGTTATTTATTGACCTAATAGATGCTTAGAATGTGTGAGAAAATGCATTCCTAGAAATACTTTTGTCTTGAAATTGCAAGATTCCGAGAAGAATAATTGGGAAAAAATCTTGCCAGGGATTTAAAATATGACCCGTTGATTTATCTTTCATCGCATCTTTAATGCGATGATAATCGGAGATTAACAAATGTTTGTAAAAGGTATTTCTAATCATTTAAGCACGTCTTTAAATAAACACACTTTTACGAAGATCGCAGATTTGATGAAACCTTTGATGAAAATTACCCCACATTTTAGGAAACGAAATTCTTAAAGTGGTAAAAGCAAATAAACGGTTTTAAAAGTAAAGCATGCTATTAAAGGTAAAGCTATCAGAAATATTTCGATTAGCGATGTTTCAATGAAGCATGAATTTCTGGTAGCAGATATAATGGATGAGGTAATATTGGGGATGGACTTTGTGACAAAGCATGGCTTCGTACTGAATATGTAAAGGCAAGTGCTACAATATGCTAATGTGACCTTGCCATTGACTGGGGGGTATGACAGACAAACCGAAATATCGCGTGTTGTAGTACAACGACATCAAGGTTCCACATTACTCGGAAGCAATAGTGTGGGGCACAGGTAATCGGGAGCTCGAACTAAGTGGAACAAAACAAAGTCGAATCGAATAAGAAATATGCAAAAGATAACATCATTATTAGAGAAGCGGTTGTCCCGTCTATCCATCTTGCTGGTCCATCTTTGCCGGCTTTACAAATTCGGATGGCCCTACTAATGCTGCAAAGCACACAATTAACACTGCAGGAGCCGCTCCGATTCGACAACGGCCTAGAAGAATTCCACTATCAAAAAGAGGAGAAGTGGACCTTGTTAAAAAAAAAGATGCGACTAATGGATTTTATGTGGATTATAGAAAACTGGATGAAAATACCAAAAAGAATAGCTACCATTTACCTAGAATCGGCGGCACCTTGGACACAATATCAAATTTGCAATGGTGTTCAACGTTAGATTTGAAGTGCGGACGAGGACTACTGGCAATATAGCAATCCGTCAAGCACTTCCGGAAATATCTATATGGGCAGCAATTCCACTTAAGGACATATCACGCTGCTCTGCGATGATTTCCGAACTTCAAAAAACCGGAAGAACAATTGGCCAGGTGCATTGAAAAACTACAAACTTAATATTTGTCGATTTCCCATAGGAACGGCAAATCGCATAGCAATGCGGATGTCATGTCTAGACATCCATGCGATCCTCACAGCAAACACTGCGTACGGAGCGAGAATAAAAGAGTTGTCGGCATCCGCCCGACTATTGTGGGGCGGAAACTTTTCAAAAGAACACATGTGCATTGCACAAATTGCCAAGGAAGATTAAAACGTGATATTAGAGGCCATAAAAAAGAGGAGTGTCCCACCTGGGAACAGATTGAAGAGGAGGTCCGATTACGAAGCCGTATTTGGCTAAATGGCAAAGCTTCATCGTCGAAAATGGGTGAGAGTTCTTCTAGGACTAAAAAAATACTGGTGCTCCCACAAGCGGCAACTCGGGAAATTATAAGGGAATACCACAACGGATCAAGCGGAGAGCGTCTTGGCATCACAAAAATCGTGGAAAAGATCAAGCAAAATTTCTATTTGGTAAGCATCAAGGATTCCGCATCTGCACGAATTCGCAGCTGCGACCAATGTAGCAATCAGTATACCCCGTAGCTAACTAAAAGGCAAAGACAATAGCCAAAGTATTCGTCAATAACTGGGTTACGTGGTTTGTGGGCCCCATTGAATTGCATTCAGGTCAAGGTAGAAACTTCGAATCTTAATATTCCAAATGGTTTGCCAAATGCTTGGCATTAATAAAACTAGAACGATATCATTGCGTACTCAGTCTAACGAAATGGTCGAAAAGTTTAATCCAAGAACATCTTTGAAAAGTGATCGACGACAATCAGCGGGACTGGGATGAACACATACCAATCTTTTTAATGGTATACAGGTCACCAGTGTACAACACCACTGCTTTACCCCTGGCGAAGATTTTGTTTGGGTTTAACCTGAGGCTACGCGCAGACTTGAAATTCGGGACGGTCCCTAATGTCCAAAGAGCAAAGACCGAATATGTTGCATACGTTCCGAGAGCTAACGCTCAAGAATTTAAGGAAAGAGATTTAGTGTTATTGTAAAATCCCTCACGCAGAAGAGTTATTTAACCAAAATTGAGGCGTAACTGGAAAGGGCTGTACAAAATCATCAAAAGGATAAATGATGTTGTCTATCCCGTGCAAAAACGTCCGGAAGGCAGGGCTAGACTCAAAGTGACTGACCGCCTATCGAAAAGACCTTGTTCGGAACGAACAAGATTAAGCCAGAGGACAATTCTAGTTTCATGCCAACTAATTGATTTTTCCAAAAAATAGATTTCTGAGAGATGGCAAAACTCAGTGCACATTCATGGCGCGGCATGCAGCTGGCGGCCGACGTAAATGATTAGCGGAGAACACATCAATTATGACAATTCCCTTATATAAGCAGAATATTTGAGCCGAACGATTTAGTCGAAAGAGAAAATTTAAGTCGAAAAGTCGAGAGTATTGTAAAAATGAATATCCTTAAAGAAATTGATTATAAATAAAACCACGACCTAGTGATACAAACCGTATCATGAAAAGCATTTCGTAACAATATTATAACTGACGCCATTGTGTCTAGGGCGGTTGAAAAGAACGACTTTTAATTTGATCACATTTATGGAAAGAGAATTATTAAGTATACGAATTCCTGCTAGGCATTCATTTACTTTAATTTCACCGTAGTCCACTAATCACGTCTTAAGAGGATGAAAATGTCGTTGGCGTAGGCAAAATTATTATAGTGTTACCGTTCAGTCAATTCATTTACATTGTGACTAAAAAAGTTGGGACTCATAGCATATCCTTGAGTGGCGCTTGAATTCACTTTAATTTTCCAGAAGGAATCATTATTAGAGAAGAAACAAGCAAGAACATTGTAGTCGGGCAAGGCTGACTATTAGATACTGTGTACTACTTTCCCTAATACTCGTTTTGGTAATAACGCATCAAAAAAAGTTGCTCATTATTTTCATGCATACTTTTCATCAAAACCCACATTTACACAGTGGTGCCCAAACAATATACCTGTATGGTCCAAATTCGCTTAGGTTGATTTCTGTGTCCATTTATTATTATAAACTAATTTTCACCATAAATTATAAAAAATTAGACCTTTTTACTACAGTACGCAGGAACGGTTATGTGACAGAAGGTTCAAAACATTGATCCAGCCGAACCAAATTTTTCATACCCATCTAGAACGTCCAAATACTTTAACAAAGCGAGTTGTGTCGAGCAATTTTAAAAACTGTAATTGTTTTCCATAAAACGACTTTTCAAAATAGGGAATTATATAGGGAGTGATCGAAAAAGTGGACTGATCCAAAACATTTTCAATAGCGCCCGTCCTTTCGTCAAGGCTCTTCGCCGAATTTCATCAAAATATATCAAAAATTGAGACGTGTAGCTTAAAATTTACATTGGCAGACGTCAGACGGACCGAAAAGCTGGATGCAGAAAATCGACGGATGTAACAAAAGGTTGATCTATCTTAAGCCTTTTTACGTCTAACATACATCTGCGCAAACTTAAGAATTGTAATACTTAAATTAATATACTCGGCGTCACAAGGAATGTATGGTATAAAGAGAATTTTTGTTAAAAATTGTAACGTCCGCGTGTATAGGGAGGAAGTGGTTCCGTCGATCGACTTTCTCCCTGCTCTTTGCCAAAAGAGTAGCGTCTCCATAATAACGGAGTTCCGTCAAGTAAAATTTCTTTTCATAATTCTTCGCTCGCATATTTAGCTCGCATTATTTAGAGAGAGAGAATTATGAAAAGAGAACAAAGTCCGAAGTCCGTCTGCACAGCATGACGGTAGTTTCGACGAGCGACTTTTGTTGTAAGAAAAGTCTGGAGGGATATAAAAAGGCAGTGGAGCAGTGAAAAAGCAGTTTGAAAAATTCGGAAGGTTAATTAAGAGAAGTTCAAGATCAACCAACGAACGAGCAATAAACAAATAAAGAAATAATATAATTTTACTTTTAAACGATAGTTTATTATGTTATTATTATATATTATTATATGTTAGTATGGCAAAAACAGTATATAAATTAATTAAAGAGTAATTTAAGTAAATCGTGGGTTAAACTGTAAAGAATTTTAAAGCCAAGAAGAAAAAAAAATTTGAAAGTAATAGAAACTGTAACTCATTTTGAAGAAAGTACATTTTGTACGCTGTTGTTGCCCTACATATGTAAACTTAATGGTGTTGAACATCGTACACATAAATATATGATTGTAAAAGCGATTTCCTTGTATTTACGTACTTAAAATTTGTGAGCCCGCTTTTTTTAAGAATTGCCTTTATTATGGAACCATGACCAAAAGAAATGAACAAAAAAAAGGCGGACAACTAACATTAAAAAGTTAATGAATAAGGAAAATAAATATGGAAAGGAATATGCGGACTTTTTATGTATCTCGGAATAGGACGAAAAATTTTTATAAGAAGTCCATTAAATACAAATCGAAACAATATTGAGAATGATGTTTTCAAACCAATGGTGAACGTGTGTCCGCACTTGGGGGCCTAATGAAAATTTTCTGTGCTGTTCTTCATAACGTCAATTGGTGCGCACCGTCTTGATACGCTCCTATTATGCTATCATCTTAATGTGTCGCTGCCGGTTTATTCATCATTGTCATCGTTGTAATCGTCTTGTTGTAAATTGTAGACCTTTCTGGCAGAAGGAGTTGCAAGGAAATAAGGTTAAGGTAGAGTATTATAATGTTACTTAAAAACTAAGCATCCTGCAGGTTCCCTGAAGAGGGTATGTATGTATGCATGTGTGTGTGTGTATGTGTATGTGTGCGAGCGTAGCCAAATGACCAAAGTGCTGACTAACGGGCAAAAGAACGGACAGGGCACGCCGTAGATTATTCTTAACCTACAAATTTTGGTATAATATATACATACAAAATATATTAACCGTTTTTTATTCGTCTTATTTTTGGTGTTTATGTGAGTGTAGCTGGGCTAGCCAGGCAGCCTAACAAAAAAAAAAAACCCAAAGCTCTACACTAACTACATTTCAAAATTTCAATACAAAAACGGCCGAAATCGGCCAAATAATAAAAAAAAACTATTGTATTAAAGTCGACTCAATACAAAATTCGTTCGCAAGTTTGTTTAGTAAATATAATTTTCCTATTTATTATCTCTTGTACATGTTCTTCTAACTGATGGGGAAAGTTTGCCATAAATTATGCGAAAAAATGTAATAAAAGTCAGCCCGCAGAAAATTCTAGTTAGAATTTCCAATATTTTTCTTTTCGTATTTTTTCTCTCTCGCCCCTTATTTCACTATTCCCTTTGCAAATAGTGACAGTTTTGATCAGAGAAGGGAAATTTTTGTTTTCTTTTCCTATATATTACATGTTCATCTTAATGAATTAAAATGACATGAAAATCACGGATTGGTTTAGTTTCTGTTCAAATTACTATATATATACGCATTAAACGTCAAATATCAAGTTACAAGTAAAACAAAAGCCAGACAGACGTAGATTGGCATATTGATAGCAGTGGCACGTTCATAAACCTGACTCTCTTGAATGATGTCTTTATAAACACAAACAATTTGTGCCAAAAACCGAAAAAGAAAAAAATAACGATAACAATAAATGAACAAAAAAGGCACATGCCACACACCACCACCACCGCCATCAAAACAATAATAAAAACCACAAGCGAAGAACAGTTGATACAAACTGCCAAAGATTTTTGAGTAGCCCGTTGTTTGGACAGCGCATATCGAATTACATGTAGCCATCCAATCATTTTGCAAACAATTTCAAAAGAATTATGCTACCGCCAAGAAACACATAAGTTCGACAAAAAAAAGAATAAAAATAAAAATAAAAATAAAAGCCAGTAAAACATTAAACCCAACATAACTAGCATCAACGCTTTTGCTGTTGTTTTTGGATAGTTATTATAGTTAAGCACAAAGTAGTACATACACACACACACGCAGGCACACATGAAACTACCGCACTACCACACAACAGCCACACGCACAAACATACACGCGCGCACATCTAAGTATACTGACAACTGAATGAGTCTGTGGTACCACCAACAAACATGTTGTCGCCGTTGCGGTTACGGATTCGCGTATTTTATTTCTTCTCGTATCCTTACTGATTATGTATACCATACATAGGTGTCAGGATACAAGCGAACATGTTTACTCCACACTCGACGAATATCGTTAAACTTTTTCCTTATGCATTATCCAGTAGTACGCAGTTACTTCCGCATGTCAACTAACTTTTGAGAAGTTTTTGTGAATATCAATAAATGATATTCCTGATCAGTGCGAATATCTTCTAATCTATAACGCTATGAAATTTTTTATATGCAAAGCAGAGTATTTAGAATTCGTTTTAAACTTAATCTGCTTTATATTTTAAGTTTTTTTTGTAGGCGACAACTACTAAAGGAATTGATATACTAACGTCATCACTTCGTTAGACAAATAATGAAGTACTTACACTTCAGAAATGGAGACAAATGAGGAGAGGTTCGCAGATTTCTAGAAAATATATATAAGATTTTTGTTCCAATAAAAAAGGCAATTTTTTTCATGAGCAGCCCCAGAAGGGATGTCTTATATACATAATACTGGGGTCAAAAATTAAGACCAATATTCAAGTTAAATTGGTGAATTGCAAAAAACTTTGAGGATCCTTCCGAAAATCGATTATGACCACTGTTTCGAGAATTGGAAGAAACGTACATAAGTTTATTGCATGGGGGCGACGAAATCGGTTTGTAATAATAAATAGATTTAAAAAAATACAATTAAATTGGTCTTAATTTTTGATCACAGCAATACACGAACATCATGAACACAATTGGTAGCCAGAAGAAGCCTCATCCTCAGGGTTTTATATAACCGAGCAGGAAGCATGCCTTTACCAATCGAGTACCGAATATGTCGACTTCATAGTCGCGCTTCTAATCGACTTGCCTATGCGTTGGCTCAGATATCTTTTCTGTAAAGACAGCGAGACAAATATTAAATTTTCTATTCTTTTACAGCCACTTATTAAGAGACGAAAGACTGTACTCCACCATCTGTTATATATACGATCCCGAAAAGACAGCCGTCTTTTTATGGCAATTAAACGTGACGAGTAAAAGCAGTCTTTCAAATGGAGATCAGTATCGCGTACTATATAGTACCACTCGCTCCCTCCTTCAGAAACGAGATGAAAATAATTTTTAAAGTAAGAAAGATATTCTGCTTTTAATATCCATCACTAAAGCTTAAGAATCTATGAGATTGTAATGTCCACGTGTACACAGCAAAGAAGATTTATCAGTCAATCCCTGGGTATATTGTATTATGCTATAAAAAAGTTCAGATCGAAAGTCAATGCTTTTTATGTGTAATCAAAATTTCGAAAAAGACCAATATTCAAGAAATTTTTAGCAGAAAATATTTATCCAAAATTGGACGCAAGTGCTTGAGAAAACTGTTTAGAAATTCAAAGTAATCCTACTCGTGCAATGGACTTGCTCACCATTTACAAAACGCTTTATAATATTATATGTGTATCATGTAAATGATAAAACACCTTTTACAGCTACACGCTTTTCACACTCTGTCTGACAGTCCGTAGCCGCCATGGCAAGTAAGCCGTTCCTCTTTCGAGTCAAATTGATACATTTTCGTAATTACCGTAAGAAGGAAGTTGCCTTTCAGCAACTACATGTCCCATCGATGCAAACGTGTAGTACTAACAGAAAAATATTTTAAAACCTATACATTAAAAGTTAGTGATCTTCATAACTTACCTGCATTAAGAGAAATTAATAAAAATTTTTATTTTCCTTAGCATAAATGTTTACGAAAACCTTTTGAAACTTTGTTGCCAAAGGAAAAGTTATGCAATTTTTGTAAACGTGTGTTATTTAGTGAAGGGCATTTAGGTTTCACCTTAAACCGAATACAATATTTTTTCTTTTTTATTGCTTTTCGTTTTGGTGTGAGTTTTGGTCTAAATGGATCCTCTTGCTTTCGTTTCACCATAAAACGGACAATAAAATAATGATTCGTTGTTATTGTTGTCGTTTATTTATTTTTTTGTTTTTCGTTGGCTTTCATTTCATTTTAACCGTGGGTTTGCTGACATATGCGATGCTGTCAAATCTGTCCCTTTTAGTTCAGGACGTTTTGAGTAAATTTATTATTTTACGCAAGATCTTAATGTTTGCTTGTATGATGTATCGTGCTTTGGTACTTAGGTATATGGAGACGGATGAATAACTTTTACCCTTCGAACAATTTCATTAAATTAAATGCTTTTAAACATAGACACACACAAACAAAAAAAACACAAAAGAAAAACAAATCATTTCGGAGCATTTATTGGAAGCAAAGCTTGGCCTTGATACAATTATTTGCAAAATTTTTCTATAATTTTTTTTAGTTTTTAATATAGGGGTCACATGCCTACAAGTTTTAAATTTGGTTTGAATAATTAAAGCAAAATTGAAAAAAATTGAAATTTTATAACATATATACACACAGAAGACGAACATATCTAAACCGTCTCCATATTTCACGTTGTTAAAAAAAGTGTACATAAACGTATTCAAGGTCATGAAGTTGTTGTAGAAATCTACATACTTTAAAGAGTAGACGCTAATGATGCAATTTACATCATTCTTTAAAGATGAAATTTATGATTTTATTAAAGCAAACAGTTTGTCTTTACTAGAAATTTATTTATTTATTCAGTTAGTTAATTCAACAAAAATTATTCCAACGCCCCTTAATAATAAAGGGACAAGTATTATTGTTATTTTTATTACGTGGCTGTCCATCTATCGTACTGGGAGCGAGAAAATCGCTGATATCGAGAAACAGAAAATCACCTGGATTTGATTATAAACTACCTAATAACCTATCTATTTATTTATTTATTTATTCAGCTAAACTAAATTAAGAGCCGAATTGAATTAACTCCTAGAAGTAAATCTCATGCAAATTGTTAATAAAAACTAATACGGAGTATATAAAGAGATGTAAAGAAAAAAAAAACAATGAAGATATAACAAACAAGATAATACAAGATAATTCGGTAGAGACCGTATCTTCTACACCTAGCACCGTCATGTTAAAAAGAACAAAGAAAGAAGAGAATTAAATTTTGATGCTGTTTGCGAAGTAAAAAGTTTTGTCGAATAGGCGTCCTTCGAAAATTTAACACAGCGCAGGCAGAGCGATGGACAGACGAACAAACGGAAATCTTTATATACATTCCAAATTTGAAACTGGCCAAGAATTTATGTGCTTTATGAAGTTTTTGAAGTTTGTTCGCGCGAGTCATATAAGTATTAAAAAAAAAATTAAATTTAGATGCACTACAACATTGGATAAACGTGGCCAATTTTTTCCTTCTTTGTACAGGTAGTACAGCATCATCCATAGAATATGCGCTCAAATTTTAGTACATTTGCTATACTTTATGTATACAATGAAAAAAAAAAACTTTTTATTCCCTTTAAGAAACAGAGGTGTTTTCAGTTTGCATGCAGCTGCGGGGTATTCTTGTAACTGATTTGGCCCATTTTCATTTCCAACTTGCGTGAAAGAACTTCCAATGTTTCTGGTGAAGTTAAACTCGATAGCCTCGTTTTTGCACAAGACATTCCCCAGACGGACAGACGGAAATACCTAAGTCGATTTACAATTTGATGCTGATCAAGAATATATATACGTTGTGGGGTCTCTGATGCTTCCTTCTGGGCGTTACAAATGTTTTGACAAATGAATATACCCCCCCATCCTTTGGTGATTGATATAAAAAGAATAAAATGCATGTATAAGTAAATAAACGAAAGAACAAAAGAAAAAGAAAAAAATGGAAAAAAGCATGTACACGTGTAGCACAAGAAAGAAAAAAAAACTTTTTTGAAAAACGGTGAGGATTGTCTATCTTGTTGTAATGAAGAGAAATGAAGCAATAGTTTTTATTTATTTTAATAAAACTTGAGAAAATTTTCTCAAATTCATAAAAGGAATTCTTTAACAAAATTAACAAAATATATAATTTTTTCCAATTATCCAACAAAAGAAACCTAAGAATAAAAATTGGATCATGCGAAAGCGTTTTACCCTAGTCACAAGTTATCTGCAGAACTAAACTTTACGTGTTCGAGTTGAATATCTACCAACAATTGCTCCAAGCCGTCTTAGTCAAGGAAAAGACATCTTTCCAAACGATGAAAAAAGGAGTGGCCGGCGACTGATAAGTTTTCATTTTATTTTTCATCTAATATTTAAAAAAAACCTATAACAATTTTTTTTTTTTAATTCTGAAATTTTAAATTTTAATACGTTAGTCAGTTTCAATTTTCTTTTCCTCATTACCTCTACCTAAATAAACATAATTTATATATATATATATATATGTATTTATATAATAAATAAAATCATACGTTGTAATTAAGCTTTAAGATATTTTCCCTAGAAGCCCCTAACCAGCGGATTGGTCAGAGTCGATCCGATAATGCGCACTCTTAGACTAAATCTGTAAGGTTAGCAAGTCAAGGGCAATTAGAATGGCTTGAGCCACCCAAGTCGCCGACGAGTTAAGCTGCAATGTATGAGTGTGCACTAATTTGCTCTTTATATGTCAACTGAAGTAACTGAAGTAAATTACAAAATGCGACACGCTTGGCGATCGATAATAGTAAATAAATGCAGTTAATTTTCGAATTATAGTAAGACGTCAGAATTAAAATAATCCGATATTCGGATTAAATGATAGATATCTTTTAGATCTCTGCAAACGTAGATATATTTACATTGACTAAGCTTTATGAAGACACAGTTAGTTCCTAGAGAAGCGATTCGGAGCATTAAAGTCTCTCTTCTCGAGTAACGGAAGCAATCTATTTTCATAAGGAGGCAAAGGCCAACCCAAATTCGCAAGGACAAGTAGCAAGAATTGCTTTTGAACGGATTCTATTGAATGAACACAATTCCTAGAGGAAGAAGACTACACAACTGAAGCATATTCAATTATTGGTCTGACTAAGCTCATGTACAGTCTTTTTGTAATATAAGGATAGTTAAACTCCCTGGGCCACTATTTCCGCGTCAACCTAGCTTTACCTAAAGCGAACTTCATGTGCAAATTAAAACGTAAAACTTGGTCGGATAGAACTTCTAAATCGCTAAACCTAAAGCTACGTTTCCCAATTTTGATGAATCGATGAAATACTCAGTGGTAAATGAATTCCTGCTTGAAAAAGAAAGATTCTCTTTAGATCTCTTAAAATTTAATGAATACCACGTAACCATATTATTTAAGCCAGTTTGAAATTGATGCGAGTGCGATTCCATGGAAAAGAAACAACGTCAACGTACCTTGAGATGCGGCTATGGATATTAAATCAGTGAAGGCCCTATGTGGCTGCCTTGGGGAACACCGGACGTCACGAAGAATTCCTATGAGGTTATGGAGTTGAATAGTGCTCTGGTGGATGAAGATAAGTGTTTGTTTATTCATTTCCATAAGAGCAAAGGGAAGCCAGAGGCCTGGAATTTGAAGATCAATAATTTATGGTCAACTAAGTCAAACGCTTTACTAAAATCAGTGTATACGACATTCCTGCGAGAGCATTAGAAAAAGTCTTAAAAACATGGCAAGTAAACTTTAAGGTTCGTAACAGTTGATTTTCCTCTTACAAATCCATGCTGAAATCGAGAAATATAAGATTTAAGAGCGAAAGCTAATTACTGAGTAACAATCCGTTCAAACAATTTAGATAAGACGCTCAATTGGTCAATACCAGCGTAGTTCCCGATGAGACGCCTGTTTCCAGATTTGTGAAATGACATCAGGAAGCCACTGTTCCAATAGAAAGGGAAAACACTTGATTCCAAAGACCGTCTAAAAATCTTTGGCATAACACCACATAGCTCGTAAGAGCATTATTTGAGTATACATTGATGAATGCCACCAGGCCCAGTGCACAACTATATTTAAGAGATCTCATACCTGGTAGAACGTCATTTTAATTCAGCTTAGCATATTGAACTCATTTTTAAGGTGTTTCTGCACAATTTTTCTCTCGAGAGCTTAAGCAAGGATCTTATCTATCACCTATACTGTATGATATTTTCACTGCACTGCCAACGTCATTGCCAATCTACAAGCAGTATTTACTCAAACGTACGCGTTTTTTAAAAAGTGGAGCGATCCTTTCTGCTCGTAAACACAAGCCTTGTTTCACTCCCCAATATACCTTCAGTATCGATGGAAATGACGTTCCTGGGAAGAATGGAGTCAAATATTGAGGTGTCATATTGCCAAACTTAACTGTCACATTAACTAGATTATTCAGAAAGTTTCCAGGACTAATTGCATATTGAAGATTGTCACACATCTCATTAAGGACCAAGTTTCCCAGGCTAGAAGAGCGAGTATCCATGAATTTCAATATGCTTTCCGGTAGGGATATTGCGCTGCTTCATTGCCTTACGGATTCCGTCAGACCAAATAATAATGTTGGTAGGTAGAACAAGTGCTGTCTAAGGTATTTAACCTTCTACTCTATGCGAGCTTGCGTAGTAAGCCTAGTGTTCAATACAATTTTTCTAATGCGGCTTGTAAGTTTATTTCTTCATACTTTCGCGCTACATCATGATTGATAATCATGTGGGCATAATATCTGGTACAGTTTTTTAGTACTCTAAGGATGATCTATGCTATGAGTTTGCATCTAGTTGTGCACATTAGATGAAAATTAGGTCCTGCCAAGGTGAATATATTTGTCAGATTCCTATATAACATCATAACTCGTCTAAAGTTTTCTTGATTCTCCTTTTCGTGATTATGTGAAACCCCTGGTGTTATGTGATCAATTTAGATTTCTGCACTATACTCAAAACGCTCAGATTTATATATTGAGGATCCATACACTATTTTGAGAGAGTGGTAAGAGTGACTCACTGCCGAAACAGCTTGCCGTATGAACTCCGAATTTGCTCACATTCTAATAAAGTTTTCCGTCTTGAACCTACGGACTATTTTCGCAGTCATGCATTATTACCACTTAAACTTAATACTAGCGGGCACTTGCCATGTGATTCTCAATTTCTATGTATCTTTTGTATCATTAGCTGAGGAGCTGAGAAGCACGTATTCAAATATACATTAATTGCTGTAGTTATCATAAATTGTTTTTGCCTGTATATTTGAATAAATAAATATTAAAAGGCTAAAAATGCCCAAATCTAACTTTTACAATTGATCTACAATCCACCTTGGCACTTCTGCACACTTAGTCTACACTCAATTTCTGTTTTCGAGTTTTTTTATAACAAATTTTTAAGGTTAAGTGTTATCTTTAGAACCTAATGTCGAAACTCACAGCGCTCTCATATCAATGAACTGCAATTATTGTAATATGTAAATATTTCTTTTTCCGTTTGTTTATTTATTTTTGTTCTTTTTCAGTTCACACGGTGTTTTTCTATACTTCGATGATGTTCTTCGTCCGGCCCACTATATTTAAAATTTCAAATAACTGAATTTGCTCTCACTTGGTGATGCTGTAAATGGATCCTATCTTCCTTTATCCCCTGTCTTCCTTTATCTTCCTATCTTCCCATCTTCCAGATGCGTAGCTATCAAATGTTAAATGTGCTTTAAGTGTCTTTCTTGTACGTTAAATGAGTAAAAGTTGAACCTTGGGATTTGGAAGCAATTCTTCGAATAACTACAAGCGGATTATGTCCTAATTATGATATCATGTGTATTCACAAATTAGGAACATATCTGCAATCTAACCCATCACATTGAAGTTTGCGCAATATATTTACTACATTCATTTTGTTATATGATCATTATAACAAAAATTTTCATCACAAATTTTAGTCTTAGCCTTCTCGTTAACTCATTCAACCGGACAAGATCGATATAAAATCAACGCAACTATAACAGCAAAACGCATTGTTTTCCTTTGGGGCTCGTGATCAATCAGAACATAGGAATGTACGTCTAGATATTTAAGATTAACAGGATAAAGCTTAAGAAACAGACGCGGAAAGCATATGGATGTCTATATTCTTGTCAAGTTATTTTGAAAATATTATTCCGAATTTACTAGACCTTGTGCCCCTTTATGGCCACAACGGACCAATATACATCTCAGATTGTCTGTGCTTAGACGTAAGTGAAAAATTATTCTTTTCGTTTTCGCAACTGTACACTATTAAAGAACATCTTTTTTCATTTGTGGTAATATTTAATGTCGGTAAACAAGTAGATACACTTTAGTGGAAAAGGGTTCACCATTAAATATCCCACTCCTCTTTGTTTAATAACTTTCAAAATAAAGCTTTGTATGGGTAGTGGTCGAAAAAGGTGGTTCGTACGGAACCACTGGCATTAGATTAATTCAGAAAGTGGTTCTGAATCCATCGGTACAGTAAATGGTAGGTACACTATATCGTCATACAGGTACTCGTATGTCAACTTTTCAAAATAAGGCTTTACATAACCAGTGCTGGAAAAACTGATTCACATCAATCCATTTTCAATAGCGTTCATCCTTTAGCCAAAACACGTCGCTTCAAATATTTCATTAAAATATATCAAAAATATCGATCTGTAGGTTGAACACAAGAAAACAAGACGGGTAGACAGGCCGACAAGCTTAGAATCACTCCCTCAATCGATCGGTATGATAAAAGAAAAGAAAAAATGATCGTGTAGCACAAAATAATTAAATTTGAGCGAATGTGCAATTTGGACTTAAAAGAGAAATGAAAACAAAAGCAACAACAACAGGTGTTTGCCCGCCAGATGCGAAGCGCGTTACTCGTACGTGACATGTTAGCATGGTTAAAGTTGAATGAGCCCTGATAATCTGGTTTAAAGGAGTGTGCAACCAAAGAGATCCCTGTTGGAGAACGTCTTATCAAAACAGAAAAATGGGTTTGTCTACAAACATTTAAGAGTAATTATGAATAACAAGGCAATGTGACATCTAATTTCTGTCGTAAAATTTTATTAATTAACACGCAACTTCATACTTTGAATATGTTGTTTTATAAGTTTGTATAGATCTGCTTTATTTATGCATGTATACAACGCGATACGATTTCATATAATTGGCATTAATGCTGAGTTTTTTATAACGCGCTTTCTATATATACAGTTGTGAATACAGTATTATTTAATCTAATTCGTCGTAATTCTACGTATGTATGCGTTTATGATTGCAACCTACATCACTTATGGTCTAAGGTGTATTGAGTTTGTACGGGCGTGTGTAACACTTAGAAAGGGTCAAGCTACACCCATCTTTTATCATATCCATCGATTCACAATTATTTGCTACGCTTGTCTGTCCGTCGGTTCGTTTGATGTTTGTCAATGTACGTTTGTGTTCAACAAACCCAAGAACGAACGTTACTGAAAATGATTCGTGTCGCTCCGCTTCTACGACCACTCCATTTGGAAATTCCTATTTCCAAGACTTTTCACCAAAACTCGCTGAGTAGCTTAACATACTAAATTGGTATGAAAAATTGGCGTCCACTGGGGACTTTTTTTGAACCAAATTCGAAAGAAATGGGTATTTTTCTTGGCCACCATTCCATATAAGATTTCTCATGAAAAGTAAGCCATTCAAGCCATTTATCCAAAAAAAATTAACCATAGGAAATTTGGGTCACATAGGTCTATATATAAGGGTTACCAGGAAAATCTCGCTATTTTATATGGGGAAAAACTCAATTTTTTTATTAGTCTTTTATGACGGAAACTTCATATGACACGGCTTGCACATAATGCGATATAATTTAATCTGATTCCTTGTAATTCTGTTCTGTTTCTCTTAACGTAATATCCGCAGAACGCATTTCGTGAGTTGAAGTAAGAATAAGTGCACATAAGCCACTACGAACTAATTTCGTTATAGAAAACTTGACTGTACCTGTTCACCTATTGTTCTATGATGCAGTTAGAAGTTCACCATCTTTTTTTTCTGTAAAAATATGAATAATTTAAATAATTTATTTATAAATCATTTCTAACGATCTTCTGCATGATCCAACAATGTTTTTGGCTCTCGGCTGTAAGACCGGTGGGAGACCATCGCTAATGTATTGACAGAGTGTTTTTCTTTGTTTATCGCTTATTGTTAGTTAAGGAAAAAATAACTGCAAACTTGTTCTGAATTCTATTAATGACATAAACTGTTGAACGATCTCTCAGACTATTATTTGCTATAAACTGTTTGTGAGGAGTAAATACAATCATTTGCTTTTCAGTCCTGAAGTTGAGTTATAACTAACGAAAGTAAATGTTAATATTTATCTGGTTATTAGTGCAAATCGTTTCGTGTTTGTCCAAAGAATATCCACGGTGTGATCCTGAGTTATGCGGCAATGCGGAAAATGTTAAACACATCGCTTGCCATCAGCAAGAGCTAAACGCAATTTATTTACATCTAAATACTATGTAATTATGTTAAAGTCTTGTTTTCTAAAAAAACAAAAAAACAAAAAAAAAACCTCTCACCCTGATTGTTCTTCGGATGTAGTAGTTATGGATATTAATGAATTTAAATCGGTGTTCGTGTATTCGCATAATAAACGTCGTAACACACTCGCTGCCGGCAAACTGTCCGGTTACTATCCTGCCACACGCATGGCAATAGCTCCAAAATTAACTACCTCAACAGCATACGAGCAGTGCATCAAAACAGCCACACATCTGGCACAATAAAGCAGATAAATGGTTACCGTTAGACGAGGACGGCCCAACTACAAGTCTTCTGCTAACTAATCAAAATACAACATATGTGGGAATTACGAAAATATTCTATTAACTAATCAAAAACAAAATTATAGAAAAATATGTGGGAGTATGTATTGGTGGATCAGAGCACGTTCCAACTAATACGAAGAAAGCAACAATTGACAGAGTCACGGACGCACCAATCGGAGCAAAGGGTGCGAGCAGTACGATGGGAAAAACATCAGAAAGGCCAGCAGAGGTCAGAAATCCAAGCACTACGACCTTAACAACATTAAACATAGCAGCCAAAGCTGCAAAAGCTAGGCCTAATATTTCAAAGCCTAAATATTCAACTCCTGGAAAGGTCATAAATGCAACAGTGAGACCAGCAAAGGCGTTTGAAGAATTACAACCTCTAAAGAACGACTACTCTTTGCACTACGCCTACTTAAGATGCGGCCCTCAATTATTTCGCCAGGCTTTACTCGAATGGGTTTTCCTATGAAAAAAAACAACTTGTTTCCAATGCGTAGGCTTTCCATACGGTGATGTCGTAAACGTAACGGGCTCTGGTAACTCGAAATAAGTATCAAAATAACCCACTAAGACAGATAAGGTACCACCTTTTGTACATAATAATTCCAAATCGTGGGTAAAATTTGGGTAGTTTAAGCCCACAGTCAAAAGATTAAAGTCTGCTATGCAATTGGGTTCCGTTAAGATATTTTCTACGCCGAAAACATTATCCCAAAAGGAAACGTGTTGCTCATGGTGCAATGATTTGGCAGCGATTTCGCTTGTGAAGCTGAATGGTTATCTCTAGCGTATATTATTGTGTCTAGTATACCTTCGATTAACAAAAAATAACCCATCCATTCAGAAAGAATAATATCATATTTTTCCTGAGACACTACTGTATCTTCCAAACGCCCTTTAATCAATGTAACATTGTCGACGTTATTTTTCCTGAAAATAAGGATAACTATTTGCTCTTTGCTATATATTGAATTTTGTCAAATGTACCTGATAATACCTATAGCGTTATATATAATTTCAGAATTATCGATTCCGACTACTTTATTAGCTCCTGCCTGAGCTCGCGAGCGCGAATATTGATGAGATAGCAGTACCACAGTCAACATCTAGAACATTTTTACCTTTACTAAAAGATTTATTTTTTAGCAACGCATCTCTATAACTGTTAGTGCGTACAGTATCCTGAAAATATATATGCAAATAAAAAAATTGAAAAAAAAGATGAAAATATAATAAAAATTTACCGCTAGCATTTCATGGTGTATGCGAAAATGAGAATAACTGTCGAAATAATGTGAGTCAGATCGATGCGAAATACCGTTGACTGATTTGGCTTTCTTGCATTCTTTGTCTAAAAGACGGGTGACGGTTGTATTCATAACAGTAAGATGTTCAGCCGCCTCCTCAAATCCATCCCTTTGTTAAGAAACAAAGTTTACTGGAGAGTCTTGCGGTATGGAGCAGATTCGCACTAGAAGTGGAAGATCATCAAGGGTTAAAGGGAAGACTTGAGCGAATAATTGTTTCGCACGAAGAAGATGCGTCGAGGTGCAATCTGCACGAAGCGAGTAAAGTAAGTTGTCTTTAGTGTAAAAGCATCCGTTCTATTCAATATTTCGTGAAATTTATTTCATTTTTGAAGGTCTACTCTATGACAATTAATTTGTACCGCAACAACATTCGGCCTGACTCCATTGGCATCATAACTCCGTACACGGGACAAGGTGAGCATTTGCGGAACCTTTTCAACCGATTCGGCAATGCAATGCCTAGAATTGGTTGTATGGAGGAATTCGAAGGAGAGGTATATTTTGTAAAATTTACCCTAATGTTGGAATTAGCACTAGTGCTGCTTTCTCTGCTTTTTTTTTTAGAAACGCGATGTTATAATGATTTCAAACGTGATATCAAATAAGGATCGTATGCCTACCGATTTCACAATGAGATGTGTACCCCGGCATTTCCTGATAGTCTACAGCAACCCTTACGTAGTCCTAGTGAATTGTCGTCGGTACACGATTAAGATGTACAAAGTGGATTATTGCGTTAATATTGGTACTCTTGATTTGCCGGTAGAATTCTTTGACGCACTCTTCAGCAATCAAGAATAAATAAAAAATAATACAATTTTTTTTAATTTTCTTACATATATTTCATATATTTTTTTTAATTCATTAGTCTAAAATTATAATAATAATAATAATAATAATAATTTTTTTTAATTTTTAAAACATATATTTCTTACATATATTTCATATATTTTTTTTAATTTTTAAAACATAAAAAAATTTTGGGTTTCAATCAATGAAGAATAAATAAAAAATAAGACAATTTTTTTAATGTTCTTACAAAACTTGGTGCATTTTTTTACAATCTCTATTAGACCAAGATGGAGCGATTTCATATTGCCAATTTCATATTGGCAATTGCCATATTGTTGCCAATATGCAAAATGGCAAAATGATTTTTCGTTTATATATTATCATACTATTCATCGTGCAACATATGACAGTTTGTCAATTTTTTTTTTCAAATTTTAAAACTTATATTTTTAAGTTCGTCTTCATTTCATCGTGTGGCTGTATATACATTATTGACATGTGTTCGAATTTATTCATGTTTTGATTTTTATTATATTTACAGTGAACTCGCGTTAGTATTAAAGAAATTATATAGTTTATGTGACATTAAAAAAAAAAATTATAATTCACCCTTGGGCCGAACGCTCTCGAATTCACCACTTGTTTCGAAATTAAAGCGAATCTGCTTCATCACAAATAGCCTACAGCACTGCAACCCAATATTTTTTGAAGCATAAGTTACATAACTGCAAAAATTGAAAAACGTTTTATTAAATTAGAAAAATGGCTGAACAAATTCGATACGAAGAAGAAATAATGTCCTTAGCGGATTCCCGGTCTTAAGAGTCAACTTTGAAAATTTGGCATACTCGCAAAATTTTACGTCATATCAGAAATTATTATTATCACAGTCTGCTGAGTTATCGACAAATGGAAATAAACTTCATATCACTGGTACACAGTTAATCGAATGTTGCAATAGAATGGAAGCTGCGACAAAAGAAGTAAAGAAAGTAAACAATATAGACGCACCGGAAAGAGGTGACAATAACAATAAAACAATAGTGGACATAATCTTTGAGGACTTTTCTACAACGCCTTTCAACAGTCCTACATCATCGCCTGGGAGAAATTTAAAACGGAGCCCTTTATATATATTACGGGACAAACCAAGACGTTTCTATAGCCGCAAAAAAAAAACTTGAATTCCAAAAAGTCATCTGATTCCATCTTAGAAAGTAAGTTGCTCTTTATAGGCGTCTTTTAACAACTCTAACTTTGTACATTCTTCTTTTGAAAAGCTCCACATCTTGACTACAACGATATCGAGAAAAAGGACACGCACAACGTAAGTGAAGGTGTTGTAGAAACTGGGATAAGTGAAAACTATAATTGGGATGAAGATGACAATGACTTATTTCTCTCCATAAGCACACAAGAAATCTTAGATCAAAATAACTTTCCCAGTACATCTAAGAGAGGACACAAGTTCCCAGCAAATGAGGAGATAACTCAAGGTATGGCTTTGATATTGCCCATATTTCTGACGAATTTCATATTTTTTTTATGTTTATTTTTTTTGATTGGCTTCAAAGGTAACCAGAGAAACAATAAGAACTTGGTGCTGAGCGAGAGTAATGTTGCATTAGGATTTCAAAAAGCTAGATTGAGAGAAGGCAAAAACGAATTGGACGAAGTGACAAATAAAATGCATCAAGATGAGGAGGGCAAGGTCAATAATCCGGTAATTTCGCTTGTTTCTGCAGGTTTTGAAACAGCGAATGCTAAAAAGATCTCCATATCGGAAGAAGGACATAAATCCGTACAGAATATTCTAAAAGAATTTCAAGGCAATTTGCAGGAAACGGATTACGCAATCGAATTAAAAGATATAAAAGCTCGGATATCGAATAAAAGTATGGAATCCAAGTTTAGAAAAACCGCAAACAGCAGTGCGCAAATACCCAACAAAACAAGCTTTCAATGGAGTTTGTTTGTTTGTTTGTATATGCAATTTTTGTTTTAATAACATTAGCGCTCGTCACCTTGGTCTAATAGAACTTGTTTGTATGTATATGCAATATTTATTAATCGGCATCTTGGTCTAATAGAATTTGTTTGTTTGTATGTATTTACATGGCCACTATGGTAAGTTGGAAGTAAGTAACACTGTAGTCACGGCCTAGCATTAAATACCCTGCACCACAATTATTCATATAAAGTGTACTCATAATAAGGCATTATGGGAAAAGTGGCCGAGAAAATTATCCGACCTCAACTACTTGCGGTCGTCCTTGTGGCAAAACACGTCAATGTAAACAATTTTATTGGAATATCTCAAAAAATGCGACTTGTAGGTTGAACTCAAGAAAACAAAATGGATAGACAGACAGACAAGCGACGATCGGTTCAGGAAGTGCTTCTGAACTAATCGGTACAATAAAAGGTGGTCGAAAATGTCGAGAAAGTCATTTACTTCGGTCCATTTGCAGGGCGTTCGTCCTTTAGCCAAAATACGTCGTTTTACCAAGCTTCTTCAAAATATATCAAAAATAGCGACCTGCAAGCTGAGCACAAGAAAACCAGACGAACAAACACACATGCAAGCAAGATTAGAGTTACTTTCTGCATCGATCGGTATAATAAAAGGTTAGCCTTTCTCCACTTCTTCTGGATGTTGCATATACCCGCCCAAACTTAATATTCCTTTTTACCGTAAGTAGTGTAGAGTAAAATTAGTGAGAAATGCTGCTAAGCTCATTTATACACACACATACACATACATATATTAATTTAATTAGGTATGGGACGATAAATCGCAATACTTGGCCGGTTTAAACGTTTGTACCTGCATTTTGAATCGTGATAAATACAATCATAGTATGGATTTAAAAATACAGAGCAAAACCTTTGCGCATTATCTCGTTTGAAGAGCGCTCGAACAAACGTTACCGTTTTGATGAGGGAATCTCTGCATCTTTGATTTGATACTGAATATCAACTAATCGATCATACGTTTGTCAATAAATTTAAGGTCGCCGAAGGTTTGTAAGTTAATATATAATCCATAATTAATTTGTCGTAAATATATCAAGAAATCGCTGTTAGAAAACATTTGCACTTACTTGGTGTTTCTTATTTCGTATCCAATACTTTGAGCTACCATTTCAAAAGACGTGAATTTAATCTTTCGAAGAGACAGAAATTTCAAACAGAAAATAGAAGCTATAAGAAGTCGTTTTGAAAAGTCTATTAAACTGCTACATATTAGTTTAATTTTAAGGGGTAAAGGTGTAAAGTGCTCAAAAATCAATTTTTTTGCTGACTTAGCTAATTCTTTAAATGGTTAAGAATGCCGTAGAAAGACAATTGTAGGCGTGACAAAATTTGAAACGGTCAAAAAATGTGATATTTTTAACATAATTGTACGAAGCACGATTTTTGGAAAGGGTCCGGGAAATCAGCGATATATTCGCTCCAAGGATGTATTAAGTTTGTGCGGATGTGTACAACACCCAAATGGACTTGAGATAGATCCATCTTTTATTACACTGATCGATTTAGATACTCTTCTGATTTGATTCAACGGCGTCTGTCTGTCTGTCCGCCTTCGTTTCTAGTGTTCACCCTACGGATCAGCCTTTTTCAGATTTTTTGATGAAATTTGACACACTGACTATCCTTGACCTAAGCTTTGAAAATGGTTCGGGTCGATTCACTTTTTCGACCACTTCCCATATAAAGCCTTATTTTGCAAAGCCGCTATATGAACAACTATAAGGCGGTGTAGGGTATTTAAAGGTGAGCAAGGGCCCATTAAAGGGTTTATTAATAAAAGAATACCTTTCTCTTGACCAAAAATCGAACTTTCGCCCAAGCACTCGCCAACTACACAAATGTTAATATCTTCAAAAACGTACTTCTACGTACTTCTCTGGCTATAAGTATGTGGATTAAATGGTCTTTTTTTTGTAATTCAAATTTTCAAAAGCCTTTAAGTTGATAATGGCTCGCGCGAGTAGTTTGGGTGTTGCCGTTTTGTAATATTTCTTTTCAAGTATATAAAAGTATGCTTAGTAACCTTCTCAAATCTTATTATTCGGTGTGGCTTTCCTTCTGTCCCACAACATTATCAAAAAACATTCCTTTTCAAGATGTTGCAGTGGTCCATTTCCTTAGCTAAGTTTGAAAGAGATCATGCAAATGTTTACGATTGATTGAAAAAAATTGTTTTTGTTTTACCGGTATTTTCTTGACAGCCAATTTATAGACATAAAGACAAGCTAATAAATTTACTTAATCAAATTTATATCCACAGCGAAAACCATGGTCATTTTACTGCATTAATTATTGATCGGAATACTTGTGTGGGTTGTGTCTTATTGCTTGCTATTGCGTCCTGATCATCCATTTTCATTCGCCTACAATGTTATGCTTTGGACACACTGCTATATGAAGAAGGATATCCCGGCATTAATTTTAAACGGGTCGCAATTCCAACTATAGAATAATGAATCTTTTAATGCCAATCGTTGATTTGACAAGTAAACAACAAATTTATACCCAGTATTAAATCAGTGGTAATTACTACTTTCTTAAAATGCTCCACGGGCCTTATTAAGCACATAAACATTTACACTCTATTTATTGTGATATATTTTATAAAACACTTTATAAAAAAAATACATTTTCAAAATAGCACACTGTAGTGGCGCTGAGGTTGTTGTCAAGAGTGCAAGCCGAACTAAAGTATTGCAAGTGGTAATGTGTTTCTTTTATCGGTGGAAAAGGTGACATAAAGCCTTTATTTTTTCGACAATGAAATTTTGTCGATCTGCAAGTGAAGCGGAGACTGCTTGATAGGTAAAATGGAACTTTTGATTAGAAAATCAGTGATCAGTGTGACTATTTCTGTGCGAACTTTGGTCATCAGTAAGTCCTTCGAACACGCCTTTCGGAAATTCAAATATTCGGTCAAAATACGATGGATTGGTGACTTAAAGGTATATATTCTGATTCAGCTTAAATCTAACGAGGATTTTTTTTTATCTTCGACGAATGTCATTTACGTTCCATTTACGACCACCCTTAGAGAGCGTGCGCTGCTCATAGACTCTGCTACATGAGGATAAACACTCTTTTATCACTTGAAACGTTTAACAAATTAAAGATAGCATTAAATGCTCGAGATTCACTTTTGCACGAGAGCGATGAGCACGCTGCCGTTTACAACGTTATAACTCGTCTTCTACATATGTACGATTGCCACGCAAGTACCGCAGAACGTCAGTAAAGAATATACTTCTCCAACAAAACATAGTCAATAGATGGCGCCACTATAATGCACTGTCTTCAAAAAGTACTTTTTCTTTACACCATGCCTTGAATATGATTCTCTTGGAAATTTCTGTGCTTTGATATAGTTTTCCTTACTATCAATGCTCTTTTGCATACGGCAAGAGAAAGTTTTCTGCGACAATTCTAGTATCTATCCAACGAGTTTCGCAATTGAATTAGGCCTGTAACGTATCATTCAGTTAAAATATATTTTTTTATTATTAGAGTTCTGGCACGTTGACGTAACTTATCGGATGAGCTTAATGCCGAGATTTTATAAGAGGACCTATCGTTAGAAAATAATAGAGTTTTTATAAATAATATTGGACCCCTACTAAAATAATCTCGCCCGTCCTTATGTATATTATATATATATCTATTCGAAAATCATCAATGCATTGCGTAAACTGCAACAATGAATGTAAAAAGCGTTGTCCATCGCTAGTCACATCTTTCTGACGGCATTTGAAATCCATGTCGGAAAAACGTCATTTGAGGCTACCCAAAAATCGACGTATTTTTTGGAATCGCCGTAAGTACGCAAGTGCTATTCACCCTGGCCGGAATAAGTGAGAGACGAAACGGTTAATATCCAATGAATACGAATGCCGCTGTTTTTAAGCAATGGTCTCACCATTTCAGGTTAATTCCTTTTCCTTAGGGGCTTTGTTGGAGGCTACAAACAGATAATAGTTTTCGGAAAATAAAATGAATGGAAAAGTAATTCGCGACTAGCAAATCGGTGCTTTGAAGGTCTAAAACTCATGTATGATAGAATCTACTTTGATCGTAGCTAAAGTGAGCGTTCACTCGCTAACGGCACAACACTTATCGATTGGATGCACATTCACTAGACTTTGGCCACCGCTTCTCTATCTTTTTGTCCTTCCACACTTTTTTATGATCAACGCCGTGTTACACGAATAGGGAACGTCCCTTCAGCGTTCGGTTGTATTAGAAAAAAGAAACAAACTTTTGAACTTTTACCCAGTTTTGCTAGCGCATCAGGGACACGTTGCATTTTTGTTCCGCCGGCAGTCAGTTAATGTGGTGTGCTCCGCCACTCACAGACGTAACTGCCTGCATAGCGTCGTAAAGCTGATCATTTTCAAAGTTGTACCGATAACCACGGTTTTTTACACATATATCTCCAAACGGTAATGTCACAATCAATCCTACATAAATGTAAATCATACGCCATGCTATCTGTAGGTTGGTATCCTTATAGCAAAATATGAGTATAAAATCTCAAAATAGTTATTCAATGGAAGATGATGCAGTTTAGGTTTTCTTAAGACTTTTGCTTCCACTTTCGTTTTTGCAAAGCGTATATAATTCGTTCACATGTGAAATGTCACACAAATTAGCAACACCACGTATTAGCCACTATGGGAACAGCTTTTACATTAAGCACGTTCGCTATGTTTCGTTTTATGTTACAATCTTGCGAAAAGAAACTTTAAGCTATCAGAACAAATTTTTTATAAATCTTAAGGTAAACTTTCAACAAACCATTTCCAGAAGAACAATGATTGTCATCGATGAATACACAGCCATACACATTTCTTGGTGCACATGCAAATATTTGTATGTTTATAACGCCACCGCAAGCGTTGGTCGTTACATCCATTGACAGATATTTTTGTTGTTTTTTGTTTTTGTTGTTATGTCAGTGTTCATCATCCACTTATATGATTATAAATTGAAAAAAGAAACATATAAGAACATTCAGCCAAAGCCGATCTTTAAACATCCTACGACTTCATATATTCATATAACGACTTTTAAGAATAAGTTTTTATATAAAGGATGGTCCGATCCGAACCTCGAACGTTCTTAGCGTTCAGCCTTGGGCCAAAATATGTGGGTGTGAAGAATTTCATGAAAATGCCCAAATAATTCCGTTAAACTCAAGAAGACAAGACGGACTGAGGGACATACAAGTGAATCAGAAAGTCGTTCTGAATCGATCGGCATAATAAAAAATCTATGTTAAGTCTTTCTTAGTGTTTTATACATCCGCACAAAGTCAATATGCTCTTGTACTACAAGTTGCACTAGACTAGAGTATCCGTGGATATTTTTATCGTTTTTTCTTTAGTTTATAAGGAATGAGCACATTGCAAGACTATTAATTTTTTGCTTATCAATTTACTTTTTAGATCGTTGAGTCGCGCTCTTTAATCCATCTCTCTCATATTCAGGAGAATATTCATATATTTTCGCGCGGACGGATGGACGAAAATGTCTAGGCCAATGCGATATTTGATTTATATATCTTACAAATACTGTGAAGCGTTCTTCTCATTGTTACAAACGCTTCTATCAAGAGGAGTGTGCCCCTCAGCATTTGTTGGTGGGTAGAAAAACATTAAATGAAGTTCATATGCCATCACCTTTTGGGTAAAACAAATTTACTCATAATTTTGCACAAAATATGACACTATTATATAACAATTATATGTGTTTAGGAATACTACCCCAGTTTATCGGTAATTGTATGCACAAGCAAAAATTTATACATAACAACCAACAATGTACTGAAGGTTTTCTGTTAATGGTGGACTAGCTGCGGCTTTTGTCATTACCCACAAACTGTTTTAAAAGATACGTTCTCTAGGTTTATGGTTTTGCAATTACTTCGCAGATATGAAATACGAATACGCTTTAAGCATACTTCTAGGTTTATATAGAATCATTGTAGAAACAATTCTGAATTGTTCCAATGCTCATAATTTATTTCGTCGGCGAAAAGTAAAATCGATCGTTTATAATGCCACTAAATGTTCCAGTTCTCAAAATATTGCTCGTAATACAATTGTTTAGCGATATCGGGATAGTATTTTTAATATCTTTGCAGTCAACATATATTAAATATATTTGAATCCAAAGCCCGTTCCTTGTGAGCTTACGCCGGAAATTTGCAAAAATTTATCGCTCAAAATAATAAATCATGCAACAGACTTCATAGAATCATGCGATTTTTTTATTATTCATATAATTTTTACCACCATATACCCAAGTCATTAAACAATTCATCTGACTCCGGTAATTTGAAATCTTCATTCACCCATGGCGTCGCGTCGTTATTTTCTATATTAATTTCCTTACAGCCGTAATGCTTTTTATAGCCCATTTTACGTAAATCTTCTTCGTCTTCTGTGCCTTCTTCTTCGTCATCGTCTTCAACTGCTTCCAAAGTGCATGATCTTTGATAGGGCTTCAAACGTTTAACGGGAGCCGTAGTTAATGTCATCGGTTGCACATTTAAAATTTCATGCATATTTGCCATATCTTCGGAGCTCTGATCTACAATTTCAGCATTAGAGCTTTTAGGTACCGTTGCCTCAACAATTTGGACTTCAGCTAATTGCTGATCATTGCTAGCTAACCTGATAATACGTTCAAATAAAATGGCAAAATTGCGCCTAAAACGCTTATAATCGAATGATTTTTCCGCATTAGTATTGGAATCAATCATACTATGCTGATTATTAGTTTTTGTAGAACTTAACGGACCGTAATGATGCAACATATCAATTCCAGCTGACATAGATTCTTCCCAACTCTAAAAAACAGAAGAGTAACTCTGAATAATGCAACTAAGATTTACATATAACTAATAATACTAATTCGGTCCAGTCTTCAGATGGCGTCGTTAGAACCGATGATATTATATTAACCAATTTCTCTTCGATTTTTAAAGTACTTATAATAAATTTAGCCACAGTTAAAGCACATGTGAGATCGCAACGTTGCCTACAGAAATGAAAAAGAGTGAGGAAAGAGAGAGAGAGAGAGAGAGAAATGATATTTTATGCAAATTCAATTTTAAACTTCCTTCGCACAAAATTTACTTCAACTCATCTTTACGCATTTCCATTAGCTTGTCCCCTTCAGCTATTAGGTGATCGTAATTCTCTTCGATTTGCAACACCAAAATCTCTTTCGGTTCATCTTCAACTTTTTCTTGTAACCTACGTTGCAACTCTTTAAATCGCTGCCACAATTCGTCCAATTCCAACTGTTAATGAAAGAAAAAAATTGATAAGCAATAAGTTCTCGTGTCTCTCTCTCTCTCTATCTCTCTCTCTCTCTCTCTCTCTCTATCTCTCTCTCTCTCTCTCTCTCTCTCTCTCTCTCTCTCTCTATATCTCTCTCTCTCTATATCTCTCTCTCTCTCTATATCTCCCTCTCTCTCTATATCTCTCTCTCTCTCTCTATATCTCTCTCTGTACAACAGCTGTCTGTACCGTTTGTTTTCTGATATTCTCCTGTGTTTCATGATGAATATCAATGCGATGCAAAATCGGTTGAACCGGAATGAATGCAGTAGCCGTTATATAATCGGCATTTGGATTAATTTGTCCTTTAAGCGTCGCTTTCCTAGGCCCAAGAGTTTGGTTTTGTGCTTCTAAAGTTTTGTAAACCAAACGTTCTAATACCAAAGGAAATGTTTCCAACACATCCGACTGTAATCTGGAAAGCGTATAATTAAATGGTTAGCCAAGGCTTTCAATTTAATAAATACTTTAGTACCTTAAGCGATTTGAATTTTTCCCAGCCACTATAGTAACAATTTCTTCAACATTTTCATCCACAGTCGTTAGAAGTACCAAACCTAAACTCTGCGATTCATTTTCCCAACTAATGAATTCACTAAAATAATCGCACAACTTGGGACTTTCCTCGACTTTTGAATTTATGGTACATGTTAATTTGATCGAAGCGGCTTTTTGCGGTTGTTTGAGTTTGAAAAACATATTCAATGGCAAGAAATCAGCTTTTTGTACAACACGGGGAACGCCCTAAAATTCGATATTTTAAAAAATTGTGTCCCAATTAAACTCTTAATGACTTTGAAAGCGTACTCACCTTCATACTTATGAACGATACCACAACTTCAACTTTGCTAGTATGAAAATGTAATAATTCCGCTATGAAAAATTCCAATTCCAACGTTTCACTGGTATCGCCTTTTATATTAACATAGGTTATAGTGTCTTGTGAACAACGTATACCTTCAGGCATGTTAAAAACAATTTGCATTTCGCTTAAAGCTTCCTTGGCATACCATCTCAATTGAGCGGTACTAACAGGTAACTCTTTTAAAGCGACATTAACTGGTATATCCTCCAGCAATAATAAATCAGCTTCTGCTTTCACTTCTGCGTTGATTGTGAAAGATAAATTTATGTCTTCGTAAGCCTTCTGGTTGATTATTTCCATATTTTGAATATCAGTTGCCTCTTTGATTTCTTGTTCGAGTTCTTGAAGCTTCTTCTGAGCTTCTGTAAAGCTCAGTTCTTGAACATTCAATGGTGGCACTTGAAAAACGTAGGGATCGGTGCCCAGATAACCAATACGCAGCTGACCGCATGGTCCGAGTGTGACCAAAGCTCCAGTCAAACCATTTAAATTCGAACGTTGTATGGCTACCGGCGGTTCATGTTTGATATGAGCTGCCCATATTATGTTGGCGTTTTCGTATATAAAAAGTTTAGAAGATTCGGAAAATATAACCGTGATTAGGCGAGCTGTGGGTTCTTAAAAAATCAATTCAAATGGAATTTTAAAGATTTTAAAGATAGGGAAATATTCTTTTATTTTCCGATTTTTTACCCCAATAATAGCCGATGACAAATGAATAAAAACATTTTGGCGCATACTCCAATTTTAGTATAAACTCCAATTTGCCAGCATCGGTAACGCATAAAAAATTTCGTTCGCCCAAAATCATAAGCGAGGCATAATCTCTGGCAAAAAATAAAAAAGTTTTGGATTAAGTCAACGAAACAAGAAAAAAAGCTAAAACATTATAGATGAGCAAGGACAGCTATTCGCTGTCCATTATAATCGCTGTCTACAACAATTTAATTTTTTCTCTGTACATCCGTCTTTCCATACGTTTCATGTTCAATCTACACTAAAGTGACACAAAATCTATTTGAAAGACCTTTATATGAAATAGTTTAGAAGTTTTTGAAATTTCTCGTCAAATATCGCTGGATAATACCGTTTTATTTGCCCATACCAAATTGTTACGAAAAATTGGAGTTGAATGGCTGGACTTTTTACATCCCTTTCCATTTAATCATTCCTACGAAATGCAACCTTTCACATGACAAAAAAGTCAAATTTTTAATACTTTATGATGAAAATTGATCTATAACAGTAACTAGAAATAGAAACGAGCGAACACGCATTAGCCGGATAAAGCCGGCCATTAAATGCCCTATACCAGATCATTTAATGCAAGTCTTCATTTATTTTCATGGCAAAATACCACCACACAAAACCTTCCAACAACCAATCACTCCTGTTCCACGGACACTAACCATCCTCGTTCTACTCATTATGATTCTATGAATAGAAGATGCTCTGCCAATGGGTATCAACAAGTTTGTCCACGGATACTAAACTCTTTTAACTCAGGGTTGTAGCTGGCTACTTGGTATGACCAACAATCTAATGATCCTGGACCAGAGGGTTATGATTCATTTCTACAATCAAAAACCATACCAACACTGAAAGAGGGATCAAAACAATCCATTAATTCTTCAATGAATGTCTCTTCCGTCCCCGCAAGGAAGACCGCCACATCAGTCACCCTCAGAGAGCGGAGAATCTATGAGTAGGCAAAGTCATCCCTCGTTTAATCCTCACACACCGTTCATTTGGATAAGAGACGTTAGAATTAAATTAGCTTTAAGTTACAACAAGTGGTAATAGCTAGCAATAGATTAGAGCAGATTTAAGCAGACAATGACGGACAACGGCGAACTTTCTTAACTTTGGCCATGTCAGTTCACCTTTGGTGCTCCCATCAAAAGTGTACCGTTATGCGGAAACAAGGTGTAATTTTTAGTATTTTATCAAGGCGATGAATAAGGAACTGTATTAGGCAAAGCGGTGGACATAAGTTCTAAGATAGACGGAATTAAATCGCCTCGGAGTTTTTCACTGATTAAGAGTGTATTGTATTCTTTATGGGATCTATTGGTTTTCCAATCTCCAAAATGATAAAACTAGATAAGCAAATCTACGGATCTACCTAAATTTAAATACCTCAACCAAGTCACTACTAGTGCGTACAACTCATAAGTAATATAATAATTTCCATTTAACTTACGATTTGACTTGTACAACGTTCATGTCTAGAATACCTTCACCTAGACATATAGACCAGATCGATTGATAGTGCGATTTATTAATAGAAGAATGTGATAGATCTTGATAACTAAAATGTTTATTTAAAGTTTTTTTATTATATTTTTAAATAAATTAAAAAAAAAAAACTAAAAAAACTTACGTGAAACATTCTAAATTCCAAGCAGAAGCTAAACGGAAGAAACTGTCCGTACGCTCACAGTAGACAATAGGTGTTGGTAATGCTCTATGACCGGGAAATTTGCATTCATACGTAATGCCATCCTGTTCATAAAATGTTAAAGCGCCGTCCAAATGAACAACGCAGAAAAATTCGCGGCCTTTCACTTTACCAAAACGGCCTTTGCATAAAGCGAAAGCGGTACGATTGAAACGATAGGCATGCAATTGGTGTAAGGACAATTGTGCGCCATGTTCCGCTACACCACCAATGAACTGTACATTATAAATGACGACCATATAAGGATGAAGAACAGCTAACTGATTGGTGTTCTCTTTACTGCTATGCCTTTGAAAACAAACATGAAATATCGATTTCTATTTAGCACTTATTTTCATTCAAGGATTGTCTTGCAACTTACGCGGTAAATCTGCCTGCGTATACCCCAAGTATAGGCGAATTACCCTGCTGTTCCAATAGCAAATCTGTTGCTCTATAACCATAAGTATTACCAGTAGCATCTACTTCGTAACTGGGATAATATATAGATAAATGGCCGGCATGCGTCCCCACAACAATGTAATCCTTTTCTTGGTCCTCTAAACCAAAACGAGCACACAACAAACTGGCCACGTCATAATTTTCATCTAAATCTGAACATTGTGCGGACCACCAAGTGCACACATTAAACAAAGACATTACTGCTATTGCTCTGTTACAATCTTATTCGAATTGTGCAATTCAAGTGAAATGCTTTGTTTTTAATTGTGGTTGCTAAGAAACAATTCAGAAAACATTTTCTCTGTTTTACAGCGGACAGTGAGCTAAAAATAGGTAGAAGCACTATAGCATCATGGAATGCCAAATACCATCTTACAGGTACTCATGTAACCACATTCCAAAATGAAATGTTATATGGGAAATGATTGAAAAAGTGGTACAATCTTTGGTACTTGGTGTACCAAGTTTCATCAACATATCTTCAAAATTACACCCTACAGGTTGAAGGCAAAAATAAATAACGAATAGACGGGCAAAGAAAAACGGGTCAATCTTAACTCCTTGTGGATGTTCCATATACCCGCAAAAAATAATACACTTTTATATCACAAGCGGCGTAGGGCATAAAAACTACATCTTCTGAAAACGTCTGCTTCTGAATGAAATTCGAAGTGGTTTTACTTTGAAGAACTTCAACCAATTCTCATCCGTATGTAGAAATTTTTGTTCAGACTACTGAAGCTGAATTCGCTTTAAAATTGAAGCAACGAAAGGTTATCGAAAAGGCATGCACTGTTAGTGCTATTAATGAAAAAAGTAAATACGAAGATTATGGCAAGTTTTTACATCCTACACCACTTGTGTGGCAAGGGTGTATTAGGTTTGCGCGAATGTATACAAAACCCAGAAGGACTTAGGATATAGCCAGTTTTTCATATTACGATCGATTCAGAAGGTTATTGCGAATTTTGTCTGTCCGTGTGGTTGTATTGTTTTCCTGTAGCCGCAATTTTTGACAAATTTTGACGACATTTAGTACACCAACGCGTTTGGACCAAGGGATGAACGCTATTGAAAATGCTCGGAAAAATTATCGGAAAAAGTCGTTGTATGAATAAATATATCAAGCAAAATCATGTACGGTGTTTAATAGTAGATCCACTATATTGTTTTTACTTATTTTCAATCAATTTCCCCTCTCAAGAATTTTTATTCTAATTGCGACGAACAGGAGATTTATTGCGCGTCCTAACCGATTTTTTACAACGTCTGCAAGTTATCATTGGTTCCAAACCAGTGGTGACCACTTCTGCTTCAATAGTTTCGCCGTTAATTAGGAAAATATGTCTCTGAGACAGCTAACATACGACCAAACGAAAATACATCCAGAAATAATAACAGCATAGACACCCTCTAAAAGCAACGAAACTTTCAACTACCATATCAATTAATTTTTGAAAAAAAAATTAAATATTTTCAATCTAGAATAATACAATACGCGTGCTAAGTAGATGGAGCGGAGAATTTGGACAAAAAAACCGCTGAAGCCATCCAAAAAATGGTTACTTTAGCCAAAGCTTCTATTGCAACTATACATCCAACACGAAAAATTAATGCTAGAAACATTTTTTTCGCTTAGTGTTGAAACTAGATGACATAACTCTTTCTATTCTCTGCTTGAAAGCCGAAAAAGGTTTCCTAATTTCAGAGTTGTCTTTTTCAAAAGATAGATTCTCCCGGCACCACAAACAAATAAGTCTAATTGGTAAGGGCGTCGTTAAAGTGCTACTGATCGAATAATCTCATTCCGTCCGCTTAGTTCTTCACATTTCATAAAATATGAAATATAATATAAAAAACATTCCTTGACGAGGCAAAATCATTGCGACAGCCCAAATCACAGGGTTATAAAAAACAACTATGTCCGAGGCGAACTTTGAGGTGCAATACTACATACGCCCTACTGGTAGCTTCTCCCAAGGTTGCGCAGTATGATTGAAGATGTACAAACACTGAGAGATTCTTGTAATCCTGTTAAAGGATTTGATTGGTAGACAAATTTCTTTTCTTTTTTTTTCCTCTACAGAACGCTTGTTGTGGATAAGTACTACGCAACCCATGTTAAGCCGGTACACGAGCGTACCGAGAGCTTTAGAAAGAGCACCCGATAGTTCCGCTTCATAAGGTTATCCGTCTCAAAGCAATTTTTGGAGACTCCCACCAACAGATGCAAATTGCATTCTAACTTTGGCCGAACTTAAGCATTGTAAACCGCTTCGTCGCCCTTGTACATTTGGGCATTTCGCTGTACAAGGTTAAGCATCTCCAAGCTACTACTTAGGTGTCTTTTACACCGCTTTAAAGAACTTAGGCCCTTGACTTCATCTTTGGACGCTTTGAATATGTTTTCTTTCCAATGAACATAATTTTATATTAGCATGCGCAGAACATCAAGGATTGACCGTAAGAGTTCGCTTCCAACCTCCAGCATAACTCTCTGCAAATTTTATTATCAAGCGACACAGAGTTCTCTTATCTTCTAAATTTTTAAAAATCAATTATTTTCTGTCCATGAAAGCAAATTATATCCCGGCTTTATTTCTGGATAATGCAAGAAATTAAACAGCTTTATCAATTGTCCATTCAGTTTCGAATTTTTTTTGTTTTTTGTTTTTCTAAATAGTAATCTGTATATTTACCAATAATAATAATAATGTTTTTACATATTATAAAATTATAAAGTAAAGAATATTTCACATGCTATGAGAACAAAAATAGAGACAGAGGATTTAAAATTAAAATCTAACGTAATAAAATAATTTTAAGAATTTAACTTGTATAGGTGTGATAAATATAACCGAGAAAATAAAAAGGCCGCTTTGAAATGACACATTTTCTTGTTTTTTTTTTTCGTTTTTTAAAATAAAAATGATATAATAAAACCTAATACTTTAATATATTTTTGTCTTTAAAAGTAAAATCAAATTTTTACAAGTTGCAAGTTGAAACAGTAGCGTAACTTGAATCGGAATTGAGAAAGAGAAAGGGAAGATAAGAAAAAAATTATGTAAAAAAAAGATAGAAGAGAGAAACAATATTTTTTTCTTCACATCTTTTATATGTTGATTTGCCTTTTTTTTTGTATTTTGTTATTCCTTTTCACTGCGTATTTGCATGATTTTCTTTTTAACCAAAGTACGCACTTGTTGGGGCGTAGCTTGTTGTGATGCCTGCAAAGGCTGAGGGATCACATTATTCACTGCGGTTCCTGTAGAGGTTTGCGTAATGGTCATTACCTCTGCGGGAGAAGTATTAGAGGTGTTAATGTTTGCATTTACACCGCTCGAAGTGCTTACCGCTACATTCTGTGTTGACTGCTGCTGCTGTGTTTGTTGTTGCTGTAAACTCTGTTGTTGCACCACAGCTACCAGATTGCCGCTAACGGTGGTCTGTAATCTCACTGGACTAGCACTTGGTCGTTGATTCTGTTGTGCTGCTGCTTGCTGCTGTATAGCCGTAATGATAGCCTGCTGAGTCTGAGATTGGGAACCACCTGCCGTTGTCACTTTAATAGTTCCGGCTATATTCTGCCCACTAGCGATATGAGCACGCAAATTGCCAGCAGCCAAAGCTTGAGCCGAAGTAGCCGAGACCACCTTTTTAAAATAGTTGCAAGAAAAATAAATTTGCTTAACTACAACCATTTTGAAGACCAAGGCCTACTAAACATACATTCCTGATTAAAAAAAAAAAAAAAAATTTTTAAATAATCGTTAAAGAATAGTTTTATCATTTCATCTTATATGTATAATAATTTGCCGCTAAAGCCGATTCGCTATTCGATAAACATTATATACTTTATTCGTCCATTGCCAAAGACGATTATATTCCGTAATGAGAACAATTGAAGTAGAAGTAAATATAAGTAACTTCGCTAAAGAATGTAATTTATTTCATTCAATCATTAAAGCCTCAGTAATTGTACTTAGCAGCATTTATTAAGCTATAATCGTTATAAGCAATGAAGAAAGCTATAACGAAGAAATGGCTGAGGATATTTTTGCAATAGTTTATTCTAGCAAAGGTTTGCAATTACGTTTGGGTAAACTAGAGCAACACCAGGCAAGTACTACAAGGAACATCCAACGAGTTTCCATTAAATAAAAAAAGGATGTCTTACACAATAAATTTAAAACAATTTTCATTTCTTACTTGTATAGCCTGGCGCTGATTTGACTGTGATGCCATAGACACTGGTATTACGCGAAATCCGGGCTGTCCTTGGCGCATTACTTGTTGTATTTGTTGAACGGTCACAGAACTGGGTAAAGATTTCGTATTTTGTATATGCACTAATTGTGTTTGAACACCACTACTATTACCAACTGATCCTGTATTGGTTCCCGAAGTTTTTTGCGCCACCGTGGTGGTAATTTGTTGTTGCTGTTGCACGTTGCTTGTTTGTGTAATTGTAGTGCCTTGGTTTTGCTGAGATTGCTGAGTGGCTATAACACTGACAGCTGCACTGCCACCAGTAGCAGCGGCTATCTGTGTCATTCGCGATATTTTACGAGGCATACCTAAATGTTGTTGCATATGTAACTGACGCATTTGTGATTGATTAGCCATGGTTACTTTAATTTGTCCACCGGGTTTTAATTGCGATAAAGCCATATTTACAGTGCTTTGAGCCTGTCCAGCTCCGCTGTTGCCAGGAGCTACGCCCACTCCTGCGGAGGTGACAGCTGACGTTTTAACTAAAGTAGCAATTTGTTGAGGTGTAACCTGCTGTACCATTTGTTGTTTTTGCCCTTGGTTTTGTATGGTCTGCTGTTGTTGTTGCACTAAAGTTGTGCCTGCTACTACACCTGCAGTTGTGCCTGTTTGCTGTATTTGCATTCCTCCCGTTGACGTGGTAGTAAAAATTTGGCCTTGTTGCAATACTTGGGCTGCTTTTTGATGTACGGCAGAATTTGTCATTTGTCTTTTTACCAGCAGCATATCCGTATCACCAACTTGACGGGCTATCGTTTGTTTGCCAGTTACAGCGTTTACTTGTTTAATGAACTGAGCACGACTTTGTTGAGATTGTTGACTATGTACCTGACCGGCGGCGACCGTTGTCACACCACCCCCACCGCTACTTCCATTTGGTGCTGCTATGGACACATTTGATGTTCCAACGGCCACTTTTTGTCCCTGCTGCACTACTTGCACTGTGCTAGAACCGGAATTTGTTGGCACAATGCTACCTTGTATAATAGTTCCACTGGCATTAACTAACGCAGTTTGTCCAGAAGCTGTTTGCACAACGGTTTGCTGGCCTGCCTGTCCAGGACTCGCGGCTTGCAAGACTTTTAATTGCTGTCGTTGTCTATAAAGTTGTATATGAGTAGGCTGTTGTCCTGCCGCAGTGTTACCTGGACTGGTTGTGGTTATTTTACCTCCTTGCTGCAGAGAACCGACTCGTAATTTCGTTACCACTTGCTGCGCTCCAGCTGGCATTGAAGCTAATTGCAGTTGAGCTGCTTGAAATTGAGCTTGGGTAACGTTAGACCCTAGGCTAGACATCGACACAATCGTTGGGCTGGGATTGCCAGCAGACCTTTGCTGCAGAACCACGTCTTGCAAAGTGGTACCAGTAGGCGCAGCAACTATGCGTTGGGCTCGCAAGGCCGAAGTATTTAAAGTTGTAACAGTGCCTGTGGGCTGACCCAAACTGCTAGAGGTTGTGAGCACTGTGCCTACAGTGGCCAGCTGGGATACCGAAACAACTTGCGGAAGAGCTTGAGTTTGCACTATGCTACCCACTTGCGGGGAACTTGAAACGATAGTCTGCTGTGGCGATAAAGAAACAATTTGTGCTGCAGAGGAATTGCTTTGGATTGAATTGTGATGCTGTTGTTGGTGTACATTAGAAGATATAGTTTGTACTGGGGTAGTTAAAACAACAGACACAGATGCTGGTGCAGCCAGATTCCCAGAAGATTGTTGCTGCTGCAACTGAATGTGCTGAGATTGTCCTGTTGTGCTTGTATTGGTAGTTTGATGTTGCAATTGTTGTACTTGCCCAGAAGTTAATAGGCTACTTTGTGGCGCTACGATAGCTTTAACTATTTGGGTCGTAGATGTAGGGTGGCGGCTCATTAAGTGCTGTTGGGTGCTTTGCTGAACTGCTCCAGCTGACGTGTTGTGTGACTGCTGCACATTGGATCCAACAGCATGCTGCAAAACAATAGCTGTTGCCGTAGGCTGCTGTTGCTGGTGTTGTTGTTGTTGTTGCTGCTGCTGTTGTACTCCTGATGGCGTAATGTGCTGTATTTGCAATTGTTGACTATGTAAGACCGGCGCTTGAGCAACAGCAACTTGCTGTTGTTGCACCAATTCCTGTAATTGTTGCTGCGTTTGCGATTGCTGGGCTTGGTGCTGTACTACGCTAATTGGAGTACTTACAGTAATTCCGCATGGTTGTTGTGGCACACCCGTTATGCAGGCAGGAGCTTGGGTTGTAGGAGGTGGTAAAGCAGGACATTGAGCTCGCTGCTTTTCCCTTATTTTGTTGGAACGCATAATAGCAATAGTTTGCGGCAATATCGGCTGGTCGTAGTTCACTATACCAAATTCTTGCAGAACTTCCATATGCTTGGGATTCATAAGACTGGGAGTACTAAAATGCCTTTTAGGAGGTGGTGCTTTCTTTAAATAAGCCGATCGTATACATTCAAAACGAGTCCGCATAATCTTAGAAAACGAAGTATTATTATCATTCGCATATATCTGAGTAGTGCGTAAACAACGTAAAGATCCTTTTAGATACTCGGATTTAATAGCGCCTTTAAGTTTCTTTTGTTTTTTCGGACTTTCAACAAGTTTGCCTTCTTCGCGTGGCTGTATAACAGCTTCGTAACGCCAACGGCATTGTTTTGGTGAACGATAAGTTTTCGAAAAGCTATTAACTATTTCTGCCACCAGATCCCAATTAGGTGTATGACCCGGTGACAAAAGCATTAAATTGCATGGCAAGGCCTGTAAGTTAACAAGGACATGCAAAATGATCATATCCTCAAATATACACCACTCCGCCATATTCTCAGGTTCGGTGAGTGGTTTTTGTGAAATTTGTGGCTTCAGTCCCGGTATTTGGACATTTGGTTTGAAGATGCCACGATAGCGTTGATTTTTCAAGTCTCTTCGTATGCGTGCTACGGCAGCAGAAGGACGATCGAATAGCGAACGAGGAGCACAAAACATTTCCTCACGTCGTATTTTGGTTGGACGCCGACTTCCGTCCATCAAAAAACCAGCTTCACCACGTGAACGTTTGTAATCCTTTTTAACGTAAATTGGTGGTAATTCTGCTTCCGGTATTGGTTCCATTTCATACATAAATGACAACGAATAATCAATATAGATGTCGTCATCATTTTGTGGCGGTGTTGGAGGGCACCACATCTAAAGGTCCGTAAAAAACCAATAAGTAATAAAAATATAAACAAAAATAAAAAGTGCTTTATAAAGATATTGATAATTTTAAGTTTATTATTTTTCTTGCAAAAGATTTTTGGTGCATCGTAGGATGAGAATTTAGATATGATTGCACCCTACACCACTTGTAGTACAAGAATATATTAAGTTTGTGCGGATGTATGCAACACCCACAACGACTTGAGATATATCCGCCTTTTATTTTGTACCGAAATAAGTTTGTCTGATTTTTGGCGGCCTGATTTTTTGTGTTTAACAGTTTGACGTAACGACGTATATTGACGTCCATTGCGTGTGCTTGTGGATGCCTGTGACGTCTACAGCAATTCTACATTCTTCATATTATAGACTAAAAAAAAAGTGTGTTTTTGAAAGCACTCACTGACTTCTTATTCTAACACGTTTTGGCCCAAAGACGAAGGCTATGGAAAATAGTTCGGATTGGACCACTTTTTCGACTACTTTGATTATTTTGGAAAGTCATTATATTTATAACGGTATTAAGCGAAGTGGCGCAGAGTATTGATTGGAAAATTAAAAAAAAAAAAAGGAATAAAAGAGTTAATAAGTAGGAGGAAAGTTCGCTAAATTCATTAGTGTAAAATAAATCCGTGCGCCAGGCGCCTTTACTATATTATGCGCACGAGTAACTACAACTGCGCCTAATATTATGAATAGAAAAGAATTACTGAAGTGATCTCCGATTTTAACTCAGTAAACTTAATAAAATTTCTCACCAGTGAAACCTTACTCCCGGACAGGTTTAAATTACGTTAATAATTTACTCTTGATCAACCTATGCTTAGGAAGATATCTTCAAGTGTGTTCTTTTACCGTTTAGTTCAGTCGATTCCACACGGAATAATAAAGTGGATGAACAGTTCCATTGCAGAAAAATCGAATAAGCTGAATTGAAACCTTCAACATATGCCTCTCATTCGTTCATTCAGTCATTTTGTCAAAATACTTGCAACACCCCCAAAGAAATTTCAAAGACTCGATAAAATATATATTGTTCTTCAGCGTCAAATCCAATTCGCCTTCAGCTTGAGTCTGTTTCTGAGCTTTTGTGTGATAAAATTCTCCCCTGCGCAAAGGTGAAGAAATTGCCTTCAAATTTGGCAAAAACATTGATCATTTTCCCACTCAGATTGGTACCGAAAATGGGCCTAATTGATCAAAATTTATGGTTGCATACAAAAATAAATTGAGAACACTTCTGTTTTCCGAATTCTTTGCACATAAAGTCACAAACCACAATGGATACACAAAAAAACTAGAAAAAGTCGATCGCACCCAGCCAATATACCAGATTATGAAAAGTTAGCTTCTCGTTCTTTTCTAACTTTTTCCAGGATAAAGCGGTGGGTATATAAAAGATTCGCACACAGCCGAATAAGTTTGCTTTGTCGTTGGCTTTTGAATTTAGAAAACACATTTAATAAGCTTAGAAGAGTTTTTGATAGTTTAAAACTTGTGAAAGTTAGGTGGATAAGTATAACCGTTTCAAAAAAAAAAGCTAAACTTTGAACTCAAACATTCTTTAACATTCGTTAACCCTCGTACATGCCACATTACTATTGTATGTCAATCATTTAAATCGAAGAGAAACAAAAACCAATATCCGACTTTGCCGAACCTTTTTTAAACGCACCAACTTTATCTTAAAGAAAGATTGAAAAAAAAGAACAGAAAAGAAACTTTCATGCTCCACCGTATCGGGTGGGCGTGGCTGATTCCACGAATTTTTGTAGAATATAAGTAGAGACTTTTATCGTCCATCTTTTCCAATTTATGGGCAAAAATCACAAAAAGCAAAGATATTCTTCGTTAATGTTGCATTGTAGGCATGTTCCTCAAAATGGATATACTTAGGTGCATTCCTAAGTTAACATTATTGACTCACTTTTGGTCGTTATACATATTTCGACAAAAAAATAACTTTTTGAAAAACTATAATATTGAATGGTCGTGGCAGAGCATTTTCATATTCGTATGCTGTCGCCAATATAATCTATACTCAAATGTTTGTAGTTTTGTCGCTTGTGCTAATTAATAAAAAAAAACTAATTTTCCTTTTCTAAAAGCAGAATGTTCTCTATTAACGTGGCATTGTAGGCGTGTCGTTCCACCAGTTTGGCCATTGCCAATACTTACATGAACTTCCAATGTTTCCGACAAACCTCAAGCCGATATCTTCATTTTTGCGACGAGCAGAACGTTTAACACCGACATTACACTGACAGACAGACAGACAGTCAAAAGGGACATGCTTAAATCGCTTCAGAATTTAATGCTGATCAAAGGATATATACATATTATAGAATCTCTGCAAACTCCTTCTTCGTATCTTGACAAAATGAATCCATCCTCAACCTTCGGTGATGAGTACGATAATTTTTCATTTCATTTACTAGACAGTACTCTTACGTAGTATCTCCATATTCGAACCATTGATCTTTTATTTTAAGTAAACTAAATTATAAAGTTTGATTGTTAGACAACGTATTCTGTAACGTGCACGTCGAGTCTGACATACACGCACATGCTACATTGTATATCATATATATCGTGTCTGATATTTCCACCATACGAAGTTTGCGAATATTAGAAGACTGTTTTGACAAAACACGATTTAAGAAAATCGAATGTGTTTTTATACCCTACACCACTTGTGATACAGGGTATATTAACTGCGTCCGGACGTGCGTAAGGACGTGCGTAAGGAGAGCGCCCAGGAGAGCTTACGATAGCTCCACTCCTGCTAGTTTTTATGTGATTTTATGACAAATCTGGAAGAACGAACCTCTTGGAGGCTCTAATAACGCTGCTAATTTAGTTAAGAGATATTATTAACAACAAACTTAAGACTAAACATAAGTTTCGAGACCAGTTAAAACTTCTGCGTTATTGTGAACTGTTTCCTTGTGGACTTATCGGACAGACAATAATCAACTTTAGGGTAGGCCGACGAACAATAAAACTTTACTGACCGCAATGACGAAGTCTGTACACGTTTGCACTCCCGTAATTGAGGTAGCGTTAACTCTTTATTATACCGATCGATTCAAGAATTCATTTTAAGCTTGTTTGTCTACATGTGCATCTGTTTTCGGGGTTCAGCCTACAGGTCGCAAATTTTAAACATATTGTGATGAAATTTGGTAAACTAATGTGCTTTCCCCCTCGGGGAAACAGAGCGAACGAACGCTGTTGAAGTTGGTTCGGATCGACCCATTCTTTCGACTATTTGCCATATATTGTCTTATTTTAAAAAGTCGTGAATTATGAGACAATGGATTTTGAAAATATAATTCTTCGACGTTAAGATAATCATATTTGATCATATTATCAATCATTTCTACAATGACGAATTTCGATATAGAATTTGCTACAGACATGTCAAATATAAAAATCTTCTAAAAGTTTGGTTTTCAAAAAGAGAGGGGCCATAACTTGCTAAGTTTGCATTAAAAAAAGAAAAGTAAAACCATAAGAATCGAATTTACATTTCACAATAAAAATAAGTCGTTTTGGCTTGTTTCTTGTTTGGTAGTTTTTAAAAATTAAAAAAGCACTTACCGGCATTTCTTCCATAGTATTCGAGGATAGCCAGATCTGCATACCAAGTGCACATACATGCGTACATATACAGCGATATCGATTTTTTATTTTATTCATATTCAACACCCGGCAAAGACCAAGACCCAGTAGTGAAGACAGTTTTTTTTATTTCAATTTTTTTTTTTTAATGAGGTAAAAGGGAGGCGCGTAGATAGAAATGAAAAGAAAAGAAAAATAATATATGTTTTAGATATTATTTTCTAAACAAATTTTTTTTGAATTATTTTGGTGTACCTTTGTTTTTTTTAATTAACGCAGCGAATAAAGCGTTTCATTTAAATGTATAGAAAAAAAAGGAGAAAAAATTTCATTTATATTTCTTTGGATTTTTCTTTCTTTCATTTAAATTGCTTAAAAGTAAAAACAATTAAAACAAATCTAAGGCCGTTTGGAATGGCAATTTTTTCTTACCAAGAATCGATTTTGGAATTAAAAACAAAAAATTGCAAAATTAGGAAAAAAAAGGTGTGCATTTAGTACTTTGTTTAAAGACAAAAGAAAAAAAGCAAAAAAAGCGAATAAAAAATTGTAAATAAGTAAAGAAAAATTAATTAACAGAGAAAAACGTATGTATATAAAGGCTTTAAACTGTTTTGGTGCCCATTTTTATAACAAAGATGCTAACAAATATTTATAAATCTTTTAAATTTTTATATTTTAACTACACAAAAAAAAAAAAACAATTAAATAGGCAGAGACCAGCAGTGAATGCATTAAGTAAGAAAAAGCGAGATAGAGAACTAATTGCCATTACCAAACTTTAGATTTAATTATACAATAAATTTTTTCTTTTACTTTCTGAAATTTTTTCTTTTGATGTTAACTTAAACAAAGAAAAAAAAATTTAAAATAAAAATGACACCAAAACAGATTGCAAAAATTTGTTTAAAAAAAAAAAAAGAAGTTAATTAGAGAGAAAATAATATTTCATTCTAAACATATAAAATTTTTCTTTCTTTTCTGTAATGAAACGTTCAAAATTATCTAAAGGGCCAAAGATTATTTAAATTGTCTTCACTTTTTTTTAAAAGTTACTCTTCAATGGGCAACACGCATACGCACATAGGCAAAGACAAGAAAGATGGAGAAAAATTCATTTACATATAAATAAAATTTTTTCAAGTAAAACACAACTCGAAAGTTCTAAGGGATCATTGTTATTCTTATTGTTTTTTTTTTCTTTTCTTAAAAGCTTTAATTTAATATTTTAATTTATTTCCTATAATTATAGGTTCTTTTTTTCAGCTCCTCTACATTTACATTCTATATAGCTACACATACACATAAGTTATAAAGTTTATAATTTATTATTTATAGTAATAATAGTCATAAATGTAATAATAATAATAATAATAATAATAATAATCATAATAATAATAGTGGTAGCAGTAGTAACTGGGCTGAAATGATTTTTAAATAGATACTAAATTAGTTCACTATTAACAGATACCTTATGTATAAAAAATTTCTTGATAACCTCTACATTATATTTATATTTCATTAAAAAAAAAAACTTCTCATAATCATATCTTACATTTACTGCAAAACTGCAAAACAAGACAAAACAAAAAAAGTTTTCTGGAAAAAATAAGAAAGCAGGAATTTGTTTACTTGCGGATCCTAAATCTAATCACGGCTTACAATATCTCTCGTAATTATTTCTTCTAGTTATATAAATATTTATATGTATATATTTATAAACGAGGTCTTAAATATTTTTTTTAATAGATATTCAAATTATCGTACAAGTACTTTTTCCCAATGATTTAGTTTACGCAGGCAATATGAAATAGACTCTCCCCTTATGCCTAACTGATTGACTATGCATTTTGAACTAAAACTTAAAATTTCATTTAAACTCAATGTCAAAATTTTAAACTGCACCACAGCAGCACTCTTTAGTTCACAAAAATTTTATTTCGTCCAATTGCAATTTCAAATTTTTGCTTTGTTAGTTAAACGCATCAATTAACCCATTCTCCTGGAAAGAACGTCCACCAGATGCCAATATATTTGAAGCCGATAAAAAAATGTCATAGATATGTGACGTCGGGCTGTGGGGTAAGAAAACGCTTTGTCACATATATGTGATCTCTGAGTTGGGTACAAAACCGTTTTGCCACATATATGTGACGTCGAGCTACGATGAGAAATCGCTTTGGTAAAAAACCGCTTTGTCAGTTACGGGTGGAATCGAAAGGGTTAATATGCATTTTTTTACGTTCCGTCAAAAGGACGAAATAGTCTCGCTTGAGCGACAGTCACAATAAAAATTAGTTACAATTAACTTCAAAATACAAATGGCGAACGCATCGCTTTTATGTAAATAAAAAGCTAAAATAATAAGAAAGTTTTTATAAAAAGGATGCAGTGGTCTTGATTAGTCAAGATCATCTTATAAGACCGCAATAAAGATTGGTTCTATTTCTCTCAATAAACAAATTTTCGATCAAGTTTTAACAAAATTCCTGTAAAGATTTAATGACTGTTTGTAAGCATTGGCTTAATCAGGCTTTTTAATTGCCTTTCGTCAAACAAATATCGGACATTTTGATTCTGAAAATTCATAAAATCCAACCACCAAACGTTATAAATACAATCTAGGATCGCTCCAAAAAGCCCTCAGATGCCTCCACGAGAATTTCAATGGAACAACTGAATAAAAAGGAATTTTTTGCATGAAGTAAGGATCAATTGTGTGAACGATACATATATAGATATATATATATGTTGTTTTGAATACGTGCAGCTTTTTTGAAATTTTCCTTTGAATTCATTTTATATTCTTTAAACACTATTACATGTAGTACCCTATAAACACAATTGTTGTGCTATTATTCACAAGATTCCCGTCCATCGCGAAGAAATTAAAAAAGTGGTAGAACATCTTTCTGGCTTTTATATGAAAATTGACATTCCTTGCCATTCTTATGTAGAAGAAACATAAAAATGTCAACCGAGAGCACATGTTCTCCTCCACCACACCAACAAAAAGAAAGGGTTAAATTTTGGTAATTTTAAAAAATTAAATTCTAAAAATTATGCCGCAGCTTTGTCTACGCTTTCTTATATCTGTTTAAGTTGATGGCTTTAAAATTCTTTTCTTGATTTTCATTTTTGAAGTAAAGAAAAAAAAAATCCATCTCAAAGTATCCCCTAGGAGGTTGCTAAATAGAATAAAACTATTATTTGAACTTAAAAACTGTTCAAACCATATTAAAATAAAAGATATATACAACAGTCTGCTTCCTTGTACTATCGGTAGCAGTTGCTTGCATTCAAGAGGAAGCTAAACCAGCGGAACTAGCGGAAAGTTACATTCAAAGAAAACTTGAGAAACGTCAGAAATTATATATTAAATGAAGTATTTCGTCTATATACATCTATTTGTCTGGAAAATCGATGAAAATATATGAACAGTAGTCCAAGTAGAATACCTTTCTGCTATTTTTCGCATATGTACCCCTTAAACTCTTATTAATAGCGGCAGTTTAAAACTTTTACGAAATAAAATAAGTTACTAACCAATTTAGGAAAAAAACTATTAAAAAGCAACCGACAAACACATTTCAAATATGTGGCACGGGAGATTAGAAAATTCATAATGCAACAACAACAATAACTTATTAAAATAACTTCAATACTGTTGCAAAATTTTGATCAAGAATAATAACGATGTAAACTCAATCGGAAGATTCTCTCATTGACTTAACTTCGTATTTATCATGAATTGTTTTTAGGACCATTTGTAGAGCTAATCTCATTATATTCTCCGACAACACCCACATCGGGACGCGGTGTCCTTATTAACCAACGTTGCAAACTCTGTGTGCCCGCAATTGTATTATCATTTTTGCAAGTTCTTTTTACCGAGCTACGTCTAAGCGGTGTTGAATTGCAAGTCAAGGGATCTTTGTTCGCATTGTCGCTATTTTCTTCCACATAATTGCTACCAGTACTCTCTTTGCGAGCTTGTTTTGCTGTGCCCGAACGCAAAGAGGCCAATATTGGGCTTTCATCTAAAGTCCAAAGATTAATTTTCACTGAACCTCGTGATCTTGTACGAGGTGTATGATTATCTACATCGCCACCATCAGCACCCTGAAGATTAGATCGAGTATTGGTGGAATTTGTTTTGCCATTTGGAGCGGGTGTCCTTCTTGATGCAGAATTCATATTGACAAGCGTTTGATTTTCATCACTTTCCGATTCTTCTGAGACATTATAGTATGTGGAATTAGTGGTGGTGTCGAGCATTTGTGTATGCGCATTCCATATATCCATGCTACTTGAATTACCAGTTTCCTGGTCAATAAGGTTTAAACAGCTGGATTTATCATTTTCATCATCCGATGCTTGAGCGCTTTCTCCTCCACTGTTATCGTCTGAACCTTCCGCGGTTGAATCTATTCTGCTTATACTATTCTGTATCGTCTTACCACCACCACCTCGCCCTCTAACAGAAGGGATTTTAGCCTTTACATGTGTTTTTGTTCTTACCAGCTTTTGCCGCTCATCCTCTTCGTCGGTGCTATTAGCATTAACCTCTTCGTCGCTTCTAATTTTGTTTTCTTCACCGATTTCTTGACTAAGCATTTCACTATTGAGGTCTACGCTTCTACTATCTTCTACCATATTCAGTTTCCCTTCGTCACTATTGCCTTTGCTATCATCTTCGCTTTCGATTTCCATTTCGGGTTGTTTTGATTTTCTCGGGCTCTTTCTTATGCCTACAGCTCTTCGTTTCACTTTGCCACCTATTTGTGTTACATTTGCCTTGCGTTTTAAGGTCATTTTTGTTTCACTAATTGTTTCTTTTTGGTAAAGTTTTTGTTTCTCTTTTCGCTTCTGCTCTAAACGTTTAGTTGCAAAACTTAAAAGCTTTTGATTTTTAACACCTGTCGAACTTTTGTTTGATTTATTTACAATATTCTCGGCTTTTTCTAAGGCATTAGGAACCAGTTTGCGTTTACTTGAGACATTTTTCTTTGCATTTTGCTTCACGTCAATTTCTGCGGGCGTAGTTGCTATTGCTGCTGCTGCCATCGATGTGCGTGTAGTCTTTCTAATAGTTTTTGTGAAAGATTTAGCATTTTTGGACTCTTTATCAATTGCACGCCTGCTATTCTTCGCAACAATTGTTCTTCTTCTATTAAGACTGCCGCTATCAATAATGCTTCGTTTAAGTCTTCTACTACCGACTCTCAATTTAGTAGTATTATTATCAAACTCTTGATCAGAACCAGGTTCATCTGCCTCACTTTCGACAGTTTCTTCTTCTTCTCCTTCATTGCTATCTACTAAACCTCTCCGTTTCTTCGCTTTCTCTTCGTCTTCTTCTCCACTGTCTTCTTCACTTACACTTGTATTGCTTTCCTCCTCGTTTGCAGTAACCTGTTCCTCACTCTCTTCCTTGCCTTCATCTTCATCCTCATACACATCCTCATTCTTACCGCCCTCCTCCTCCTCCTCCTCCTCTTCGTCTTCATTCACATTCCTAACCTGTCGACTATTTTTACTTTTTCGACCCGCCCTTCTTCTACTGCTACCAATTGTTTGTTTTTGCTTTTGTGTTTGTTGGCGTGTACTTAACCTACATGCAGGCTGACGGCCCCTACGTTTTGTTAACAATTTTTGATTTTGCGTGCCCCGATTTCTTATTCGCCCACCAGTCCTCTTATTCGACTTACGATCTAATTTAGCTCTCTGCCTATTATTTGTTTTGTAATTGGATGATTTATTAACCTGATTCGTGGCATCCTTGCGACTGTATGTCAACAATTCTTCTGCTGTTTCGGCTTCCTGCTTAAGCATTTCTTCTTCTTTTTGTAGAGCGGCCAGACGATTTGCCTCCCATTCACGTTTTTGTGCTTCAATTTCCTCTTCGGCTGCTCTTAACTGTTCCGCTGTCCACGCAGCTCCTGTTTCCTCTACAAAGCGCATGGCATAACGTTCGATAGGGGATAACTACAGGAACAGTAAAAATTATTATTTTAAATAAAAGGTTATTTCAAAGTTACATTTATATGTTTTAGTGTTTTTTTTTTATTATTATTTTGTACGACGTTTAGTGATATAATTAATCGAATGAAATCGTCTTAACTATGTCTGAACGTCCAATAATATTCATTTCAGCATTAGAAGTTCCTGTGCAGACTCAATAGAGATTGATCTAAACTTTAAATTTCCAATGCTTTTAATTGTATACGTTTAACGATTTAGATATAAACAAAAACGGACATCTGGAAGAAACAACAGAGCAACATAGCACAGCTCGTAATTCATGCACTCTTCAACTTACCTGTTTAACTAAGTTTTGCATCTCCAAATCTGCTTTACTTAGTTCGACGTTGCAAGCGCCTTCAGCGGCTATAGTTTCATCCAACGGTATATTTTCATCGAATTCTGCCAGATCGGCAGCTGCTTCTGCCTTTGCAGTTTTCGCAGCTTGAACATCTTGCTCGTCTTCTGCAGCTGCTAAAGCATTCTCGAAAGCTTTCAGTGATTGCTTTTCCAAGTCGATTTCCGTAGCTCCACCCACCACAATTTCCGAATTCGATACTTCGTGCTGATATTGCGTACAGGAAGAAGGGTTCGTTGTCATTGCTATCGTTGTTGAATCTACAGTTTGTTGTTGTGAATCTATATTGAATAAATCCTTTATCGTAGAACTCTTGAAATAAGACGTTGTAAAATTGCCGCCTTCAATGGCCATATCGCTGAGCATGCGTTTTTGATTGGCTTTTTTGAGTATGTTCACCTCAATAGTTTTCTCAGAGACCAATCGATAAATGTGCACGTCCCGTGTCTGACCTATACGATGACAGCGATCCTGCGCCTGAGCATCCATGGTAGGATTCCAATCTGAATCATAAAATATCACAGTATCAGCTCCGGTTAAATTAATTCCTACACCACCGGAACGTGTAGAGAGTATAAAACAGAATATCCGCTTGTCGCTATTGAATCGCTCCATGAGAATTTGTCGTTGTTCCACTTTGGTAGCACCATCCAAACGTAAATATATGTGACCGTGGTAGTTGAGAAATGCTTCTAATACATCCAACATTTTAGTCATTTGTGTAAAAATCAGCACACGATGATGATCGCCTTTAAGTTGTTTTAGTAAACAATCTAATGTTTGCAATTTACCGCAATCGTATTGTATTAGACGAGGATCGGGAAATTGTGTCGTCATAGCCGATATAATTGGATGTAAGATAGACAATTTCGTTGACATTTCCCGTTGGATTGCGTTCTCGGTTTCTAATTGCTTTAGTCGGTTAGTCGACGTCAAATTGCGTACGTAGAAGCGTAAACGTGGCGCACAAACGGACGGTACATAAATAACAAAATTATTAAATATTTGTTTTAAATTTTCACAACGTTTCTCATATGATTTAATTATCCTATTAAGTGTCCAATTATCGGAGGAACGAGCCATAGCCGTACAACAATTGCTATAACTTCTCGTATGCCAAGTCGAGTATCTCACATTAGTATTCAGGCATTGCTCAAGAGATTCACGACAGTCGGCTCCATAAATAGGAGTGGCCTCTGTTCTACGTTTATTTACCACAGCCATTAATTTCAGACGGGCGAAACGTTTCTCTTTACGCTGTTGAAATATTTCAGTCATTTTATAGACCGAATCAAGTTCTGAGCAATTGTCATCTATCTCAGATGGTTCAGTCTTAACTTCTGCATTATTATACATTGAAAGGCGGGTGTTTGTATTGGATTTGACCTGTCGAACTAAAGCTGAAACTAAAGCCGTTTCGTCTTTTATTGATTTTGTTGCCTTGATATACAACTTCGCATCACTACTACTATTATTGGCTGTCGAAGGTTTTGCGGTTTCTCCTATTTTTTGTATCTTAGCCGGCGTAGGGCCCATATCATCAGTGTTATTAGTACTGCTGTTGTTACTATTGGATACTTGAGATCTGGTTACCGTAGTTGTAGTGACATTGCAAGGCATTATTACACCCAATTTTGGTGGACCCAATGGATTAATTACATGATTTATACGTTTATTTATGCGACTCTGCGACGAATCCACTGATGCCGGCCCACACACCGGCACAAGTTTATTACCTTCAGTTTTCATGGTCGGGCTTGCGCCAACACGTACCGCTTGGCTGCTGTGTGTACGTAGATTCTGTTGAACTTTTGGATCCCGTACACGTATATGAAATCTATATTTTCCAGTTGGACAACGAGGTGGCAGTTGCGGCGCAGTATCAATTTCTTCGATTAATTTACGCGGCGCAGCCAACAAGCGTGATTTATGCGACACATAGGCGGTAAGTGTCAATTCTAATTCGATCAAGAGCAAGTTAAGTGTATGTAAATTGATTTGCTGCGAACATTTTAAAGAAATAGTTTAGCATATTATAATGATTTTTTATCAAAACAGGGAATTATATGTACATACCGTAAATGGATCGTAGTCTAACAAATCACAGACCAAACGTGGTGTTTCATACGTAATGCCCTCCATTTGAAATGGTGACATGGTAGGTCTTACTTCAAACATATTCGGATGATTGCAAACCTTACGCAATTGCATTAACACATTTATCACACTCAACAAATTGCCCGTTTGTAGTGTTTCCTTCGTCCTAACGTAAGTATAAAAAAGGGAAACAAGTATGAAATTAATTCAGTATGTTTTTTGTGAAAAAAAAACAATGCCGCTTTTTACACAAACAAACTCACTTTGCTCGACTCATAAAATCATCATATAAATAACGTTGACGATTAGATAAACGACACATAATTACGTGCTCGTATTTCTTCGGCATTTGTTTTTCCACTTCTTTCTTAAGACGCCGCAATAGGAATGGTCGGATGACTTTGTGCAAACGTTGTATAAGTTGATCGTTATACTCAAGATTGCCTTCAATCATACCTGTCATAGGATTTGAAAACCATTCCTTGAATTCGCGATGTGATGAAAATACGTAAGGCATTAAAAAATGCATCAAAGACCATAATTCCATTAAATCATTTTGCAATGGTGTACCCGTCAATAAAAGCCGCCTAGAAATAAATGTATTGAATGATATGTGATTATTAGAGACCATGGCTACTATACACAACGGTTTTTATTTGAAAATGAAATTCGAATATAATTGTTATAAAAAATATAATAAACTGTAATTAAGCTTTAACTTTAAGGGAACTCTAAATAAATAATGAATTAAAGAGATCCTTAAGAGCTTAGTTAAATCTCATTAGAGAATCTTTTTCTTAGCACCCAAGCGTAGTCCTTATATCATTCATTGAAAAAATATAAGTACGGATTATAGTGCTTTGTAACTTGCTATCTATAGAAATTTTAGTTTTAAATGAAGCCTTCCAGATAAACGTCACAGTTTATGCCGCTATAACAATATGTACACATGAACTTGGCCATAGATGGCACTGCCTGACTTGGACCTATCAGCTAGCATTTCTTCGGACGACATACGTGTCTGAGGTTTTACAGCTTGAACAATAACCGGTTGTAATGCCATGACATATAGCAACGCAAAACCATTGTTTGTAAAAATGAATATGTCGAATTTTTTTCCAAAAGAAGCCTATTTCATTGACAGCATTTTTTCTTCGTCCGAATGACAAAGGCCTTTTTTGCATCTCATCGGCGTCTATCGCAGGATCTAGCCGATATGTCAATATGCTCTGTGTTTGATGGGACGAAAAACGTGCTGTCTGTTATTAGCTTGCCAAACGCCAGTTAACAACTATTGTAATATTAATAGTTTCCAAAGGTCGGCTGTTCCAAGAAAAACGAGCCGAATATCAAGAGAAGCAACAGAAAGTGATTTTTTACATGACATCAGTATGTCCGTCTATCCATCCATATGGCGAAAAAGATTTATGACTTGTTGGATGTACTCAACTGGGGTATGTAATGCACTTGCTGCTTACTCATCAGCCGTGCCTCCATCCGCTTACTCGTTATTTGCAGCGATACGACACGTACGTGCTGAACAACGCTTCACTTCTTACAAAAAAGCACGAAAATGAACTACTAGTTTGCTTCTTCGTCACGCAGGTAAAAAAAAAATTTATAACTAAAGATGGGAAATATCTCGAATAAAATATTTTTTTTATCAATTTCAAACAATAAACATATATTATCCTTATAAAAATTGTTGTTTCATATTTACGTACCTGGTAAAAGTGTAAGGTTATACGAATAAGAAGAAAACACCGGAGAATATTTTTAACATTGGCACAATTTAAAAGCGTTTTTACTTGAACTTTTAAACTATTGTCGAAAGCTCTACTAAGTGATGATTCTAGGGAAAAGATGTCACCACCTTGCAAACTTTCCATTTTCTTTAGCATTCTTGCATTACTCTCTAAGATAAGGCATCAGAGAAATTAAAGAAGACAAGAATGCTTACACAGGAGTCATTACAGTCCCGCTATAAGAATTATTGAAAATATACTTAGTTTAGCCGTATCTCTATCTATCTATCATGATGGCTTTGTGGTCGTCTTGCGATTCTATTATGTTAATTTTCTATAAGATTTCGATTTATATATATTCACATTCGTCGACTCTTTACTATCTATCTGCTAAAATTATGATTACTTAAAAAATTGCCCTAATACGTTACGACTTCAGTTTTGAATGTTAGTTTTTACTTCTCTTAGGTTAACACTACAAGTGCTCGGCAGAATCAATTTGACTTTTCGAACTTTGCAAGTTCAAGAAAATGATTATCAGACATGTGCCAACTTCCAAAAATTTGTATTGGTTTTTATTTATAAAAAAACACCTCCATTTTCGCTATCTGCTTCAATTTTTCAAGACGTCAACCACATATATATACTTATATTTTATAGAATGCCGCAGCCATTGGAAGCTGAAAATCGGCAGAAATATTCCTTGATTGGTAAAGAACTAGCTTCCGCTCATATACACGTCCGCAATTAATAAGAAACTGAAAAAAAACCTCGAAAGAACCGAAAACTTTTCCTGCTTTTAAATCCAACGCGAATTTCAGTACAGGGTATATCAAGTTTGCGAAGATGTGTACAACCATCAGACGGACTTGAGATGGACTTACCTTTCATTAAATCGATCGATTGAAAATCATTTTCTAAATTGATCTAAGCCTTTCTGCTCGTCTATTCATCTGGCCGTGTAATATCGGTCCAAGTAAATTTGTGTTCAAGCTACAGGTCGCAATCTTTGAGATATTTTGATGAAATTTTGTACATGATTCCACTCAAGAACGAACGCTATTGAAAATAGTTTCGATCGGTCCACTTTTTGAGCAGTCTTCTTTATAAGGAAAAAATTACAATTTTCAAATTTTCTCCATAAAAGTGGCTAAGAAATAGTGTTTCGGCATTTTAAATTGATGTAAAAACTTTGGACCGGTCGGGGCAATTTTGAATCCTCTCCCATATAACCTTTATTGCGAAAATTAAATCTTAATATAACAAAAATATACAATTTTAAATATTTCATGGTGAAAATTAGTCCATAACAGTAAATTGATAAAGAAATCAACCTTACCGAATTTGGACCGCGTAGATCTATTTTTTGGGTGCCACCGCTAATTCTTAATTGTTTTGTGATGAAAATTTGTTCATGAGAGTAATTAAATAAACAAATTAAGTGGATCCAATTTAAAGCGCATATTTCTTAGCCACACCCGATATAAGATATCTCATAAGTAGTAAGCCTTTCGCAAAAAGGTTTAATTTTTAATATTTTATGATGAAAATTAATTCACATTAGCGTTTGAGCAAAAAAATTAATGATAGTGAACTTGGATCACACAAGTTTATTTTTTGGACCCTAACATATAAAGGCGCTATCGCGAAAGGCAAACTCTTATATGGAGTGAAAGTTTAACCTGTAATAATGTGTATGCACATTTTGTATGCACAAACGACTGTACTAAGCGAAGCTGTGCAGGATATGTAATCGTCGACGATGCTCGACTATAATGGTTTTACTTGTTCTGATGTTAAGTTTAGTGCTAAAAGGCTTAATTGGCGTTCGTAGAAGAACCTCTAAACTAGAAATAGGGAGAATTTATATGAAAAACATTATAAGCACACCAGTACCGTTCACAACTTAGGATCACCGACGTGCAGATTTTGTGAATATACAAATAGCGGCTATGTTCGAAAGTCATTGTATGAATAATTGTATTAAGCGAAGTGGTGCAAAGTACTTAATGATAAGGCGCGACCTGCTATAATGCTTTTACTTGTTTTTTGAATACAAATAATAAACCGCTGATAATATATGCTACTGGAGGGATTAATTAAGGTTTAATAGTTTACTCATTATGTTAGCGGTTTAACATCACCGCTATGCTACCCGTTGTTTGGGTTCCTTTCGCACCCATTTACGATTTTCTTGGGAAGATATTTTTTTTAAGAACAAGAGTATGCTTTTTTAAGATGCGATATGAAACTTACTCTAACTCTCTTACCTTTCAGTAGAAAAATTCAATAGCAATTGCCAGCGTTGTGATTTAAAGTTTTTGATGTTTTGAGCTTCATCGAGTATCAGATATTTCCACTTCTTACGTCGAAAACTTTGCTGATCTTGTACCACTAGCTTATAAGATGTAATGCACACATGGAAGGCGTTTGGTTTTGTCCAACCAACGCGTTTCATTTTTCGCTCTTTTTGTACGCCATAATATGTAAGAATTTTAAAACCAGGACACCATTTTTTGAACTCCATTTCCCAATTCAGCATCACAGACGACGGCACAACAATCAAATGTGGACCCCAGTTGCCTTTCACGCAAGCTAAATGTGCCAGCAGAGCTATCGTCTGTATAGTTTTACCCAAACCCATTTCATCAGCTAATATACCATTGAGTTTACGCTCATTCATAGTCACTAGCCAATCGAGACCTATATGCTGGTACTCCCGTAATGTATGCTTTAAGAGGAACGGTACCGGTGTTACTACATTCGTAGACGACAATGTATTGCCTTTAGGTTGCAAACTTTCAGCTAAAGCAGCAGCGTCTTTAATCATATCATCTTTGCTATTAACATTCGGATCTTCAAACAAGCTTTTAAGACCACCCCCCTCCTCTTCTTCGGGTGTCTTTTCTTCTTCGCCTTCTTCCTCAAGATCGTCGCATTCACCTTCGGAATCTTGGTCGTCACTTTCTTCATCAGCAGTGGACTCATCGTCGGAATCTCTACATGGCTTCACAATAGTTTCTTCATTCTCATCATCACCGCTACTCCGGTCGTCTATTTCCATTTTTTTATTATCTTCACTTTTTGGTTTCTCTTCTACATCCGTATTATCTAAGTTAGTCGATGTGTACCTAGCCAAGAGCTCGACTACTGTCAAATCGTTATCGGCTTCAAGTTCATCAATTTCCTTTTGATGATCTATATCCATTTCATCAGCCTCTTGTTTACTAATAGTGTTCTCATCATCTTCGCTAGTTTCGTTAACAACAAATTCACCATCATCGCTATCAGTGGATCCTTCATCATTCTGTTTCAAATGATTTTGTTTTTGCTCTTCGAGTAAAATTTTATCACGATTCTCCAAATAGCCTTTGGGTAAATCCTTAATAACATCATCCAATTCCATCTGAGATTCCTTTTCTAAAGCGGCAATCTCAGCATCAACATCCATTGCTTCTTCTTCCTCAGCTTTCGCTATTGTTTCTTCGTCATCGTCAGAAGCGGATTCTGGACGAAATTCCTCTGCAAAACATAAGAACAAAAAAAAAACCGATAAACATATTTCAAAATTCGGGAATAAGTATTGTCATCTTTTAATCCTCCTCATCAGACAAATGCCTCGCTTAATGCGACATCTTGTTTTGCTTTCCAGTTAGCCCAACTCAAAAATAGAGTGTAAAGAGCATATGGAATCAGTGAAGTTTTAACATCATTAGGAAATCAAACAACCGAACATAGACACATTCCTATTGCACTTACCATCAGTGTTATCTCTTTTCGGCGAAGATATTCTGCTAGAATTTATGCTGGGATTTGCGCTGGCATCCACTAAAGATTTATTCATGCCCTCGGCTAATTGTTGAGAAAATTTCTCTGTTTGATCCACGATAAACGAAAGATGTTGATCCAAAGCTTTTTTGCGTTTCTCCTCAAGCTTGGTATGATGTTTATATTCTACTAATTTTTCAACATTAGACCAAAACATTTTCACTTCTTTGGCTATAAAAGCGGCCACACGTTTCAGATGTGCCTCCTGAGCTTTTTCCGCCTTTTGAGCGGCGTTCGCCTTATCTTGAAAATATTTTTGAACCATTTTTGCACATTTTTTTGCAGCCGCCTTTTTCCATTTACGTTCTTGCGCGAAATCAGCCGCCAACCAAACCATTTCTTCGAGAAGATAATCCCAATGGGCTTTTGGTCGGGCCGGTTCCAATTGTTTAGGTAAACGTTTCTCTGTCCACAGTCCCTCCCTCTGCAGTTCCATGATACGTCGCATAACATCAACCTCCTGTTTTGCTTTATAGCTGAACTCTTGAGCACTATTGGCAGCCGGCGTACTTACAGATGCTACCGTACTGGCATTAACAGAACTCGCGGGTACTAATAAACCACTTGGGGTGGGTGAATACAGGGGTGGTGGTGTATTCGATGCGACCACAGTGTTACCATTACGCCTCAAAGTAGTTGTACCTTGAGCTGTACTGCATGGTATCAGAGGAGTGCCACCTATTTGCATTAAAAAATAAAAGAGCAACAACAGTGAATATTACATTGAAATTAAAAAAATTTTTAAAAATTTCCTTATATGAAAAAATTAAATGGAAAATGCAAATATTTTAAAAACACATTTAGACATGCGTTTATAAACTATTAAAATTAAAGGAAAAAATATGAAAAGGTATTAGTAGACATTTTTTTTTTTTATTTATTTATTAATTTTCTTTTTTTTAGTATATCACGATAAGATTAATTCATGCAATATATGTTTTTGCCTACTTTTTATAAAGAATTTTTAAAAATCTCCTAAGACTCCACTCAATTAGTTAATGACAATAACAATAATTAAACGCCGAACACAAGTCAATTATCCTAACATCCTGTAGAGATGTAAAATGTTCCTAATTTCATGACAAGAAGATTATGTTGTGTGTACAATTTGTTCCATAACTTTTTAACATAGCTTCAAGACTATAATATAATTAACGATGTTAACAAAAAAGTTTGAAATTAATTTGCTTGTAAACAAAGTCATCGTTCATTCCGATGTATCGCGGAAGAACTTTGCATCTGTTTGTCTTTAGAAAAAGAGTTTTTTTAGCACGCATTTACGATTTTCAAGCCAATTCGATTATAGCAAGAAAGTGCTTTTTAGGTGCGCTGCCATGTACAATGTGCATACAACTCTTCTTTTACGTGGTCTTTTTTTACGCGATTTTGAAATAACAGGATTCACCATTAAGAATAAATAAACGCGCTTTTTTACACAAATTCTGCAAATTAAATTGCTTTTTTGTAATAAAAAAATGAATTGTTTTTGTTAACAATTCTGTAAACAGAGTCATCGTTCATTCCGATGTATCGCGGAAGAACTTTGCATCTGCTTGTCTTTAGAAGAAGAGTTTTTTTAGCACGCATTTACGATTTTCAGGCCAATTCGATTATAGCAAGAAAGTGCTTTTTAGGTGCGCTGCCATGTACAATGTGCATACAATTCTTCTTTTACGTGGTCTTTTTTACTCGATTTTTGAAATAACGAGATTCACCATTAAGAATAAACAAACACACTTTTTTATACAAATTCTGCAAATTAATTTTTTTTTTTTGTAATAAGAATGAATTGTTTTTGTTTTATAAATATGTAATACGAACTTCATCATTACTTTTTTTGCACGGTTGTTAGAGTTTTTCATCTTAGGTGAACTTTTAAGGTTTTAGAAATTATCTCCCATTTTCCGAACGTAGCATGTATTTTTTTAACATTTTCTTATTGCACGATTTTCCAAGGAACGTACGTAACGTGTAAAAAGAGAATTGGATGTATTAACAAGATTTAACCAATTTTGTAATAGAACTATAAGCCTTAATGTTAAGATTTTTGACAGTTTTATCGGCTCATTCAAAATACGGTTTTGTAGTGCAAAGCATTGCTGTACTCTGCTAAAAGTCAACTCTCATAATTATGGCATTTAGACTGTTTGGCTAGTAGCCAATTGGATCAGTTTTTCTTCTGTTATGAACACTTCTAAGCAGCGTATAGCAGTACAATCCATTAAAGATTTTGCAAATTATTATTGCCTAGACGACCTGTGGCACAGGATTTGAGGTAGATCCACTTTCTGCTTTATCAATCAATTCAGAATCATTTTCTGAATTGATTTAAGCCTGTCTGATGTCTGCCAATGTATTTTCGCATTCAACGTACAGATGGCAATTTTTTTGGCACACCGACGTGTTTCAATTCAAGGAACCGCCCTATTGACAATAGCTCGGATCAGGCCTCTTTTTCAACCGCTCCCCATATAACGCCCTTTTATGGAAAGTCGTAATATTAAAAAAATTGCAATATTCAAAACTCCTTTGCAATAATGGGTGAGTAATAGCATTTCAAAATTCTAAATTGATCGGATAGGATAGTTTTCCATCCCCTACAACCTCTCCTATTAAAACTACATCTTCATATGGGAAAATTTGGTCCAATTTAGAATAAAACTTAACCTTATTGAATTTCGACCATAGCTGTCTATATTTGGATCTCAAGCCATAAACGATTCTCATCAAACATAGACTCTTCTGTGCCAAAAAGGTGTAATTTTTATTATTTTATGGCGAAATATAACACTAATACTAATTTGGAAGAAAAGTTAAATGGAGCAGTGGACCTCAATCGATATAAGGATTCTCATGAATAGTAAGCCCTTTGGCAAAACGTTTAATCATTATTATTTTATGATGAAAATTGGTCCATAGTACCAATTTGCTTTTCTATACGAGTACAAAATGTGTGCCTCATCATTTGTACCGAACAAAAGTGGGTCTTCAGGTGGCAGAAAAGTCTAAATTGTATTTTTTTTTGGGGAAACTGGTGAACAATAATAAAATCTTTAACGAGTACATTGGACCACGTCGGTCAGCATTTTTAGCGTGCTCCACCAAGAAATCTCCCATGCCTTTCTATAAAAATAACGCATAGTTTTTGAAGTATTATCACAAAAACAAATGGATAACTGCATTAAGTCGTGTAGAGCATTTAATGATGGGTCAAAGTGGATTATACCGATTTCACCTGTTATTATATGCGCTCTTGATCAGTGTGAATAGCGTAAGCGATTCAACTGTGTTCGCCAGTCGGTAAAGCTCACACATCTCAAAACTCACTCTAAAGATGTATACTTGGGAACAATTTATTAGTTTCACTTTCAATGTGCGTATGCAATATGCCTCCACGATCGAAGGCGGAGGAAATAATGGACTCCCCCTTCTGTCCACAACGTTCGAAAACAAGAATGAAAAAATTTCATAATTGGTCAGAGTAAGAAATGTTTGTAAAACTGTTCGTTGAGGTCGCAAAACATGATATAGGGAAGTTTTTTGTAGTTACAGTGTCTCAGATGAAAGTTAAAGGCCGCATTTAAGAATGAACAGAATTATTCCACAAATATTATTGTGACAACCGTTAGCACAGCATATGAGTTTTGCAAATTTTTGTAAATATTGTCCATAGCTATGTAAAAGCCTAGTTATAGTTTCCCTTAAATTTGATTTTCCCATTAATATGGACATAAGCAGCGATTGAATAATTTTCAGTTTTTTAATACAAGTTCATTTAAGACAATAGGCGCCCAAGATTCGTCGTAAGACAAACATGTTCTTCTTTCTTGAAATGCATAGTTCTAGATCGATGCAAGGAACACCACGTCCTAAATGTTCACAGTTTCAAAACTTTGATATCAGAATTTTGAAATTTTAAATAAGTTCTTTACGGTTTAGAAAAAATGTAAACCTCAGAGATAATCACATTATAGCAGATGAATCAATCTATAATAAGATATTAGTTAAGGTTTTACGTAATTGATTTATTCTGGCAAGGTAACAAATTGTTTACACTTTAAAATTAATAACAAGTGTCACAGAGTGCCCTTGCCTTCAATAATACGACTAGCCCGGATGTAACCATAATAACAGGGAAAAACCAAAACAGTCATAAAAGCAGAACAGAAAGTTTCACCATAATTAAGTTAACAAATTTGGGCAGTAAAATCACTATCTTCCTCATATCTGCAAAATGTGCGGAAAAAATATTTCACACACAAATTCTTCTTAACACTAAACCTACCGACATTTCATGTATACCTAACTCTACCAAGAGCGGTCAAATGACCGCATATGTAAAAACATATGTATCTTAACAAAGTAGATAGTAAACAAAATATTTTTCTGATGCTACAATAAAAACTCGCTCCCCGCTTTTCGATGTTGTATGTTTTATTTACTTTTATGCATTTTCATCACATTTTTAACAAATTACAGCATTTTGTATTGCACATTTTCCACATACGTATTTTTTACATTTTATACAAATTTTGTGTGTTTTATTGACTTTGCAATATCATATTTGACAAGATCTCCGTTCAGAAGAAACACTATTTGTATTTATTATTGTTTTTGATGAGCATTCTTTGCCTATCTGTTTCTCTTTCTGATATTCGGTCCCAAGTTCTTCTGCTAATTGAAATAAAAACTCTTGCCTCGATAATTCCTCACCCGACGTTTCCTTATATAAAATCCAAGCATTTATCCCGGCTAAATCTAAGATATTGAAAAATACCTGTAAAGGCCATCTTTGACATTTAGATTTTACACGGTATTTTACAATCTTTCGATTTGTATAATATTGCTGAGAAGCTTGGCATACTATCCTTTGCTTGTCTCGCTAATTTTGGTAGCTCTCTTTTATTGCTTCGGATAGTTCCAATAAGCGTAGTTCTTTCTACTAGAAGTTTACTCGCTAGTGACGCGCTTGTAAAAAAATTGTCAACTGTTATATTTCTCCCATGGCCCGTATATGGTTCTGCTAATTTCAAAGTTACAAACTCTACAAGTGGGATTGATGATTCTCTCCCTTCATCTTTTCCCAAATATGGAAAGCGGTTTACTATATATTTACCACTTACATCGGAAGCCAACCAGAATTTTATGCCAAATTTGTCCAGTTTGTTGGGCATGTATTGAGTAAATCTACAACGTGCTTTTGTAGGAAACACTTGTTCGTCTATAGCAAGATATGCTCCTGGTTTATAATAGTTTTGACTGTTTTCGATAAATTTATACCAAACTTCAGAAATCAATGCGAACTTATCGCTTTATAAGCGTTGGCTTCGTTGATTTTTGTTGTCAAATCGAATAAATCTCATGACTTTTACGAAGTCATTTCGACTCGTAGTTGTCGAGAAAAATGACGGATCCCATTTCGTGTTCCATAAATGTGATAAATTAATATTTTTAGCCTCATATGCACCGCGTGCATATAGAAGTCCAATAAATGCATATAATTTTGCAATAGATAAATTCCATTTCGTTTTCAACACTCGAAATACCTCTGATTCCGTATATTCTCTTACATGTTCAATCATTTTATGATCAATGATCAAAGAAATAAGTCTACAATTACATTCTAGACTCGTAAAACAATTTCAAGAATGCGATTATCGAAGAAGATAGTCGAAAATAACATAAATTTTTCAAGCGGTCAAATGACCGTTCGTGGTAGACTAGATATGGTATAGTTTGTTTTTGGAAAGTAAACTATAAAAAAAGTTGTAAATAGTCAAAAATAGTTTGTATGCATATTTTAGGAAAACTAAATAAGCTACATGATGATACAGTGACGTTGTATGCGAAAAATTTTAAACGAAATTTTAAAAACGGTCATTTGACCGCGCATGGTAGGTTTAGTGTTAAGCAATTGTTGACTTTATTTACGAAGAACAAAAAAATCAAACAAAACCTCTATTGATCAAACCGTTAACTATTTCAAAACACATTGTGTTGGGCCTTCAAGCAAGAGGAATTATTTTTGATTTGTCACCATACAATCGTCCTTGCGATCACATTTAACAACGTAACAAACAGTTGGACCATTGAAGTGAACGCATGCATTAACGCGCAAGTTCGGTTAACCTTTTTATACCCACCACTGCAAGATGGGGGTATACTCATTTTGTTTCTTTCAATTATGTATGTAACACCCAAAAGGAAGCTTCAGGGGCCCTATAAAGTATATATATTCTTGATCAGCGTGAAATTCTGAGTTGATTTACCCATATCTGTCCGCCTGTCTGTCTGGGCGGTGTGTTGTTGGCATTTTCTTGGTTGCAAAAACGATAATATTGACTTTGGTAGAAACCTTGGAAGTTTTTGCACGAAGGTCGGTATTGAAAACGGCCCTAATTCGTCAGAGCGGAAGCGCGCAGTGGAGCGTAAACGGAAGGCAACTCCGTTTTTTTAACAAAAATTGTTGGATTTTTGCTTGTTAATCGGAAATTGTTAAAGTTAGATGGCTGAACTTTTTCGCATTTACCTTACGCAACACACTACTCTTCACGTCTAAAAATGGAAAAAATCGGCCATGCCCATACAAAATTACGAGCAATTAGATTTTATTTTTCTCACTTTTTTGGGCAAACAAGACAGAATGTTTAAAACTGCTTTGTACATTTCTCAAATGACGACATATTATCTGCCTAAAAAAGAGGTAATTTTAAAGCGAATATGGTAGACATAGCGATTAATTTTTTCTTAATAATACCAGCGATATGGGTGTCAATTAAAAGAACTTGGAGAGTAGAATGCGAAACGCATAGTGATCGGATATAGATTTCTTACTTGTTTGATTTGCATGTTGGATACGTAAACGACATTTATTTTCAATAACCCCACCTACGACTTAGCTGATGATAGAATGATTAGGTTATACTGCATAATTAATTTAGAAGGATATCGAAAGGCTCTATACGAACACTAATCTTCTCAGAAGGATAAGGCGGTTATTTAGAAAAACAAAAAAAATTTCTCCTTCTTTACCGAAATTGCGTGCTTCCTTGTTACACACTACACCGCTTATGTTGCATTAACAGTATATCATGTTTATGCGGATACATGTAGAAAGATCTATTATAAGCTCGTCTGTCTATCTGTCTCTCCACTATCTTTCCACGTGTGCAACCTACAAGTTGTAATGTTCGAGATATTTTGGCACAGCGACTTGTTTTGTCCCAAGGACGAACCCTATTTGAAAATGGCTCGAATCGGACCACTTTTTCGACCAATTCCTATCTTATCTATCCGTCTTGTTTTCTTGTATTCAATCTACAAGCCGTAATATTTTTGACATCTTTTCAGAATGTTTGGTGCAAGGACGAATGCTATTAAAAATCGTTCAGATCAGCCCACTTCCACAGCTTCCACAACTTCAACATTTGAAACTTGTACGGTTACTTTCTGGACTTTTCCGTAGTCACTATATACGATGTTCGTAGGTCGAGCAAAGCTTCATCAATGACCAAATAGATTTTTTTTGTTTGTTACATATTTTGGACTTTTTTTCTACCCTAGACCGGTCGTGCAACAAAGTGTACTAAGATAGACTTGAGACAGATACAGCCCTTATTACATTGATTCAGAACCACTTTGTGTTCGTCTGTCCGTCTTATATTCTTGTGTTTAACCTACAGATCGCATTTTTTAAGATACTTTAAGGAAATTTTTTACAAAGAACACTATTGAGAATAGTTCAGATCGGATCACTTCCCCTGTAATGTCTTATTTTGAAAAGTCGTTATAGGAGTAAATGCATATTTCATAATGGGCCTTGAGCAACAATAATGTTTTTATTTGTTTATACGTAAAAACTATTATAACCGGAAGTTTCAAACTATTTTCAAAATTGAAATTGTTAAAACTAACAGATTCGATAGAAAGTTATAGTGTGAGAAGATTTTGCTATAAGAAATTCAATACCAAATCTTACAAAAAAAATTAGAATCTTTACAATATTTCATAAGGTCTACAAGTATAGAATAGAGATAAAAACAAATGCAACTCAAGCAACAACAAGAATAATGGAATAGAGTGCTTAATTTAAAAAACTTTTACAAATTAAAAAAACATAAATACACCGAATGATTAAAATGTGAGCGAAGCCAAGTCATCTATCTATCTACCAGAAAGCCAATTTTACACGAATTTTTAATGAAATGATACGCAACGAAAGAATCCGGCATACGTACATACAACCGATAACAATTATAATCGTAGAAATAGAAAACGCATCTCTGCAAACTCTGCCAAAAAAGTACAGGGAATTTTTATGATTAGACAAATGTTTTTCCTTAAATTATCATTTTCAAGTCTAGCCCGCCTTAGTCTTGGGATTTTGTTTTCCGGGCTATATAAATTATAATAATAATAGTAACAATAAAATATATTTCGAAAAATGTGTGTATAAGTATTTTCTACAGGAGCTATATCTTAGTATTTTTTTTTATTATATCAAACGACTCAGTCTGCTTTCCATGAAGGGTTGCGACCTTTGTGGACCGGCAAAAGTGTCATATACCGAATTAGAGTCTAGTATTAGTAGAATTTTTGGTCAGATATATATTTTTTCCAGAATGCAAACTTTCTTTGCAAATACATTATTTTGGTGCAAATGCGAGAAGTCGCTTCCTCCGATAATCTGTGGTTTTACGACTAATTCAAATAATATGTTTCATTTGTGTTGACTAATAAACCTATTTCAATGAGGACACCTTTAACGGACAGTGTTCTTTGCTAGTCTTGAAAGAGTATTAATTTTGTATTAATTGGGATTTGGAGAGAAAGTCCGGCAAATTGGTTTTCGGGGTCAAGTCAAGATTCCGAGGGATGGCTTTCAAACTGACAATACAATCTCAGTTTTAAGATTGTACCGTGATGTTCGTACCGGTAATAAAAACCGAAAACGGAAATTCTAGCGTAGCGAAATAAACAAAAAGCCCGCTCAACTTTTGAAATTTACGGGTTCTGTCAGTTCAAAAGTTATACGCGTGAGTAGTCGAGTCAAAGCAGTAGAGTTGCTCAGTAAGTGCTCAGTAGAGAAAGGCATAAACACTTACCGATTGAGCACACACCCAAAAAGCTGCCGCCGCTTCCCTGTTTCTTTTCTTTTCCTCATTATTTTCTGTGCGTCGCCGTATAACACGAATAGGGTATATTCCCTGAGTGATTGCTCATATAATAAAAAAAAGCTCAGTTACTATTGATACTTATTAATTGTGCTTTCTATACGTAGTCCCCCTACTCTTTTGACAGAATATACATGATATGAGAGCCTAAGAAGGAATACAAACAGAGAAAACAAAAAAAAATGGAAAGAAATAACAATTAAAAAAGGCTTTTTTATAAGTGATAACGAACGGTAATAGAAATTCAAATGAAAAATAATTCACGAGAGAAAATCGTTATACAAATTAATTTATATAAAAATTCGAAGACAAAACATGACAAAAAAAAAGGTTTCTTTTCATTATCGCAAAAAAAAAAATTTGAAAATAATAAAAGAAAAAAAATTAAAAAGTTGAGTTGTGGAAATGAGATGGATACGATAAGCACCTGGCACCAAAGGTACAGAAGTTCCTACTGCAGGTGGAGCGGGTATTTGACCAAATACCATCCCGTGACGACCACCTAAAGGTCTACCCGGAATGTGACCTAGATTTTTCATGGTAAACAACGTTATAAAAGTTACAAGTATCACAATAAAATCAAAAAAATAATAATAACAATAAAACAAAGAACAAAAATACACAAAAACAATTGTAAAACACAATATACAACACAAACCGATTTTTTTTTTTTTGTTTTAAGGCCAGAAAATATTTTTAACTAATAAGCAAACGTATGATAAGAAAAGAACAAAAAAATATTTTTTTTTTCTTTTTTCAATATCCTAAAAATGAATATTAAAATTTTGGTGTATTTGTTAATGTGTTTATTAATGATTAAGTGCTTTAGATTTTCGTTGGCATGATACGAGTAGTTTTAAAATGAAAGATAATAATGGAGAATTGGTAGAGTTAGTGAGTAAGAGAAACGATTTGTAAATAAGTTTTTGTGTTAATTTAGTTCAAAGCAAAGATAAAAACATAATTTCATTTTTGATTTTCTTTCTTTCTTCTTCTTTTTTTTTTTTGTTTGATTTAAGAGAATTGAATTAAAATTTTCAAAGGAAAATATATGAATATTTTTTTTGTGCAAACTTAAGAAAAGAAAATTATAAATAGAACAAAAATATAAGTGAATATATTTAAGAAATTTTGTACAAATTTTTTGTTAACTTTTTCTTTCTTTTCTTTTGCGCTTTGTTTGCCATGTAGTATAAATGGTTAAGGAACATACCTTGCTGGCTTAACTGTTGAACGGCAGCGGGTAATTTTGTAGAGACGGCCACTGGTGTAGCACCAACGGCCGGTATTTTAATTTCCGCTCCCTGAGGTGGTAAAATATTGCCACTAGCATCCGTAGTTGTCGGCAAAATAGTGCTTTGGATGCCTGTGGTTCCATAGTGAGTAGCAGCAATGCTAACTGAGCTTGCAGGTGAATTGGTATTCCCACCGCCATTGTTATTATTGCTGGTATTGATATTGGTGCGCCCATGATTTGTTACCATTAAAGAGTTGTTATTATTAATTGTTGATGAAGAAGTGGTGCTGAAAGTCGCTTGAGATTGTGTATTCTGGTAAGAAACGGGAAGGAAAATATATTTATTATAACCAATCCTTTAGAAAATTTCCCGCTATGAGAGTCGCGTGAACTAAAATCAGGCAAATGCCTCGCTTAAGCGAACATCCTTTAAGTAAAGTTTCGATTCGCTCCAGTATAGATTGAATCAACTTTTCAGTGACATGTTAACATCATATTAAAAAATTTATAAGAAAATGTCCGACGTCCACCATTTACCTACAATAATTTACTGTTACGCTCTGCACCTATTTGAATCGTAAGTGATTCGGAATAATTAATCTTCGACCGCATGTCCACTTTTCGTAGTTATCATATGCCTATTAATCTTTTGAAAACTTAATTTCATCGTCAAGACTAAATGACCGATCAGATTGGAAAACATTTGGACAGCTTCTTTCCTTTTTGAATTGCTTATGTTTACATCATAGATTTGGACAATATCTCTTTGCAACTTGTGCTCGAAATTACAAATATTTATGTCATATTTTATTGGTTAAAAGGTTGAGCGAACAAGAGAACAATACGGACGGGCATAAGAGATTTTTTACTTCCTTAGATATTATAGAATCTTCGACGAACATTTCTTAGGTGGTGGTGAGTGTAATAACAATTAAATTAAATCGAATTTATTTACTAACCGTTTGTTGTGTTGTCTGCTGCTGTTGTTGTGGTTGTTGCGTATGGCCAGCCACTCCAATTATTGTTGCTATACTATCAGCTGTTTGATGCTGCTGCTGCTGTTGCTGCGTGTGTATATTTGTTGTGTTAAGGGTGTTCGGTGCTGATGTCCTTTCATCGCTAACCAATTGATCCAAACGATAAGCATTGCTGTAGGTGATGAACTGTGGGGTGGGTGGTTTTTTACGCCACGTCGGATAGTCCATCATATTGCCACCGGTTTGCAAATAAAACAACTCGGCGACATTTTCAGAATGTCTTAAATGAAAGGAATAATAAAATTAGGAAAAAGATTCTAAATCGTCTCTAAAATGTCTTTCCGGACTTACTTTTCTTTTAAGCTACGCAACCGTAAATATTTGTGTTCTAAAATAAGTTTTTTCAAAGCTTGAGGATTATTTTTAAGTTTATTACTGTCAGTTGTTGCTATACTGGATTTAGTCACTGAACAGTTGTGACTATGGCTGGTTGGCAGAAGGGATCCCACTATACATATATTGGGCGCTAAAACTGTTATGTCACCACCTGTTGTACTGTGATTGTCATCCAATGTTTTGCGTTTAATTAAAGGCGTATTAATCGAAGGATCGGATATATTTGTAGCCGCCGTGACAATAGATGAGTCCGTTCTTATCGTTGGCGCTGTTGTAGTTGCTGGTGTTACTGATGATGTGAAACGATTGGATGACGTTTGAGGCATATGCGTCAAGGACTGTTGCTGCAGCTGCTCTTGCTGCTCTGTTGTGGATGTAGTCGTCGTTGCTAACGGCTGTAAAGAATGTTGGGCAAAAGCTTGCTGAAAACTTCTCGGCACTGGACTTGTACACGCTTCACCAAGAGATGCACTGTTTTGTTCGTCGGCTGTTATAGCTAACGATAGGGGCGTCGTAGATGACGCTGATTTTAAATTGTTTGTGTTAATTATCCTATTTGATGATGTTATAATAGTTGTTGATATGCGGTCTGGCACAGCAGGAGGGGCCGGGTTAGACCCTTGATGCCCCCCTCCTGCTGACTCACCTTCATTCATGTTTGATGCATCTAATCAAAATAAAACATCGTATATAGTCGAACTGCTCTTTTTTTTACAGTTGGATTCTTTAAAATATTATTGTTTACTACTATGTTCTAGCAAAAAAAATTGATTATAATTTCTTGTCTACTAAGAATTAACGTAAATAGCCTGAAGCGTATTCACTGCCTCTTTTTATGTGGCGAGTTTAAAAAAAAAATTTTATCTTGATCAAAATTGAAATGATAACGCACAATGCAATCTTGCTAAACGATAAAACGATCTTTATTTCATCTATGTTATATGTCTACTGAACATCGATAATCGAATGTGAAATCACATGAAATTGCAATAACGGATACATAAGAGTTAGTGTCTAAATGGAAGAATAATAGCTCTCTTTAGCTTCCAATACACTCACCATCGTGCATTTTGACGGTGCACTTCAAGTAAACGTAGACATGTGGATGGTTAAAAGTCATTAATTTAAAATTTTCTTTGCAAAGCTTGACAAGGGCTATGCGCGTGTTGCCTTAAAAGTTTCCGATCCGAACAAAACTTTTTTCTTTCCAAAAAGGCGACTTTGTTTATCCACGTAATTTTCTTCAAGAATGTTGTAATGTGTCCAACGAGTTTCTAGCATTTCGATAGACTTAGAACGATGTGTCAATACATTCAAAATATGGTCCAGTATCCCCAATGAACTCAAATTGTTTTACTTGATGTCGCGTTTTGAAATTTGTCAACAGACAATAGTCGCCGAGGATTAGATTTTGAGTATATGGGCACATAATTTCCGTTGATGGAATTTTATTTAAGGCATTGACTTATGACCCAATATTTTTGTTCCATTGCGTGCAAACGCAGTACTCAATGTGCTGTCAGTTTTCTTTCCCCTGCTATCTTTCTAGCCCTAATTCAACAATTGTCCCCAGCACAATGGTGTGCTTGAGCAATATTTTCTCCATTAGTTGCAGGTTTTGGTCGTCAGAAACGTTCATTATCATCCAAGCTGGCACGGCCGCGTTTCAGGCCAGCTATCCCAAAATTTCACCATGGGAAATGATGATGCAAGTCCACGTTTATAAGATGCCCAACGGTTGTTTAATTTGCGTATTGCATTTCAAGAACAAACAATTAACGACAGCGCTACATCCTTTCCCATTTTCAACACAACTGCGCATTCAAAATTACGGCGCAAGCTTTGTGGGCAATTGCTGCCATCTTCAGGTTCAGATCTGAACCTTTTCGATGAACCTATGCGTATCCACTTTTAAACTGTTGACTTGATTTTGTTAAAACGAGAAGTCCCGTTTAAATTATGGTTATTTCGTATATTTAAAAATTACTAGAAGTTTTCAAATGAACTGTATACTGAAGCTGACGAAAATGTGGGTAACAGTCCTCCGCAAATATGTCTAGAGGCTCGAAAGTAATAGACGAAAATATGCAGAAGTTATCTGTGTTCATTTCATATTGCGGGCGCGCACGTAAAGAAATTACGTCTCCTCTTTTACATTAAGTTCTTAGTTAGTCACGAAATGTTTGTACCAAACTTGAGGTTGGCATCTCTATTTGTGCCACTGTGGCGATTATGGGTCAGATTAAACCTTTTCGATAGGAATACATATATGACGTCGGTATCTCGAAAGCCTCGAAGACCAACAAATTTTAGAACTTGGCTTACGTTTTATAACCATTTTCTTGAAACTCAAGCCTTGAAAAAGGTCATATTAAACCAGGCGGCAGTTTCAATGTTACACAGCTTTGGAAGAAAAAAAAGCTTTGAAGTTGTTGGAACTACAAGATGTATTTGCACGTCTACCCCTGAAAAAATAGACTAGCTTCTTGTGTAATGGTGATGCCAATTCTCAAATAAAAGCTTTTGCCCAAGTTGTAGGTTTCCAAAATAATATCGGAAAACACCCACAGCAATGGTGTCACATTATGTTGTGATGTAAAAAACATTTAAAGGTCATGAAGCAATTGTAAGCTTGATTTGCTAATTTCGATCTTCTGCGATTTCTGAGGAAAACATCCCAATATGAAACAAGCTTCACATAACTCCTTTGCCGCAATTTTAATTAATGTTTTCCAAGTTAAGATGCGTCAAAATCCCTTGTCTTTAAAACGAACTCAATTCTCTTTAAGAAATTCACCAAAAACTATGTGTTGAAGGCAAGGGAGGATGAGCAATTTCTTATTCGATGTACTTCTAAAGTATCCTTACGAATTACAAAACGATACTTTGGGAGTGTAAACTGCAATCCTGAAAGTTCCCCGCACATAATTAACCTGGCGAACTTGGCCAGTAGTGCTATAGTCGGTTAAGTATTTTTCACAAGAAAACGTAATTTATCCAAATGCTCGCTTCTGTACGGCGATGAAGCACGTCAACACAAGCTCGGCATAAGTCGCTGATCAAGGCATTTATTCCGCTATCTTAAACGACTGATGAAACCAATGGGAAACGCGATAAAATCAAAACTATTATCATCCCTTCCAATATTACATATTCGTGGGCCTGAGCTGATGTTATAAACTGAATCGTTTAATGTCTAATTGACAAGGATATGACCAGAAATTTTTGCAATGAAATGCATAGTTGAAGACGAAGCATTCCCACCAAATAAACAGGCAGAAAAACTCCGCCCCCGTTACGCCGTACATGTTCTCTCTTACTCCTTTGCTAATTACTAGCCAGTTAGACCGCTGCGAAATAATTGGTCTGATCAGCAATCTACAAGTAAATGGGAACTTTAGCAGAACAAAGTTGGGAGGCGTTGATAAGTTCAAGAAATGTCCAACACCCTGTAAAAACTGCTATGTTTTTACTCGAGTTCGGATGAAAAGCAAGAGAGAGGAGTTCGGCACTTTGATAAATTGGTTTCTTTCTTTAAAATATATATTTAAGTTCCACAGCAAATATTAAACAACAAGTTTTTCACCTGTTGTTAAGGAAGTGATTTTTATAACTAGAGAACTAACGCTGTAAATAAATTGAATATTGGTTTCTAGAATTATCATCGCAGATCGGTGACGTTGGAATGTTGGTCGAAATTCAACTAATATAAATTAAAATAGCCCAGACGCTGCGGACCAGATAAAAGCAGTTTAGAATTCATTTATCAAAGTTCCATTCCAAACTGATTAATGATCTTCTTATTTGTCAACAAAATGATAATGATGCTTGCTATAGAAATAGTTCCTATAACACTCTAATTTAACTGCGAACAAGAAATATTTTCAAATATAAGTTCCTCGATATGCTCTGAGCTATCTTAAATTACAACTATGTAAGGATTGAATATAAGAAGATTGAATACAAGATTTGGAAAGACAGTATGCAATAGAAATGAATAAAGATTAAATAATTAAGAGTTCAATAAACATTGTTCCGCCACTTCCCGCAGCATTTTAACACAAGTTATATTCTACTTTATACATCAAGTTATTAACGAATCTACCGTTTGTTGTCATTTTTATCATTGTTGACAATAGCACCATAAAAATACATCTAAAAATTCAATCGAAATACATAAATCAACAGGCTGCAGTAAATGCTCTGCCTATGCAATTTATTTTCTAGCATTCTCATTATCAACGAATTATTATTTCATAATAATAAAATTAACGCAACTTATATAGGAAAGAGCGTTCACCCACAACGAATTTCGAAATTTTCTTATTCAATATAAAGTGAAAAATTAGACTTCAAAATATTATCTAAAAAAAAAGTCTGTAAGCGTAAACTAGAAAGCCGGTTTATAAACAAATATTTTTTATTTTAGTTACTGGACGCTTAAAAAGAAAAAAAAATAACATACATAAAAGAACCTAATATTGATATTTTGAAATAATTTTATCAATTTGTAATTTTGAGTAATTAACTAAGATTTAAAAAAAAAACTTACTCATATTTAAAATAAGAAAAAAAAAAAAAAACATAAAAAACATATAAGAGTAAACACACATGTACGCACAAACGCGAACGCTATTTTTTCTTTCCTCTCCATTAAATTCTTACATTTTTTTCATTTTCTTATGTACATCAACTTACCTCAGATGACTTTTAAAATTTAATCACGATTTTTCCCTCATGTAGTAAGCCATCGATTAATGAGTTTATTATCAAACGTTTTTGAATGACCCAAAGAATTTTTTTCTTATAAAATTTTCAATTGATTTCTTAATTTTATCAAGGAAATCAGCTTTGAAAAAATTTTTTTCAATTTTTCTTTAGCAAATGGAAAATTTTTCTTTCTTTCACTATGACTGCTATTATATAGTTGTGCTCTTCTCGCATACACCTTTCGTATGTTGAATTGGTATTTAGCAAATAAATTATCGTATAACTAGCGACAACACTTTACTAGCGCAATGTCTTACAGCTTGAACTTTTAGATGCAAAATAACTTGCGGTGCCATTGAAACAGTAGAAACAGTGAGTGTGAGTGAACATGTAAGACACACGTTGCACACGTTGCCACATGTTTTAAAAATTCACACATATGGTAAGGGCTTCATTAATTTTCTCCAATAAAATCTATTTCACAAAACACACGCGAAGAACTTTGTGAACTTTATGCTTCATGCTCACGGTTCTTCTCCCATACCTTTTGACTTATATTCCTTTTGTTTGGCTCATTTCACTTTATTTAAAACACATCTGTAATTATAACATGTGTAACATCTGAAAACATCTGATCCTTAAACATATGTTTAAACGAAAAAAATTTTTATTTTTCAGTCAGTAAGTGCGATTAATCGAAGCGTCAAAGGGAAAATAATTTTTTATTATTTATTTTATATTTCGGATTTTGGGAAAAAGAGTCTTTTATTCTTTTCTTTATTGAAATTTTTATAATTTTTTGTTGTGATTAAAGAAAATTTAAATAAGTGAACAAAATTATCAAATTTCTTTCCTAGATTTACTAATTTTAATTGTTTTTTATTTTGTTTTTATTTATTATTATACTATTATTATTATATTTATTATTATTGTTATATTAATTTACTATTATATTGTATAACGCACGCAGAAGTGTGCATGTGCAAAACTGCCAATATAATAAAAAAAACATCTGTTGCAAAAAGGTCGGTTCGCAAAATCTCTGTAAAATTGATTAAACTTATTAAATAACAAAAATATAAAATATATATATATAAACATTATTATGTTTGCCATAAGCATTTTTTACCAGAATACATAAAAAATTCTGATTAGAATCCTGCATTGGCCACAGATGCGGCCTCAACACTTTATCTAGACACGTCTGAAAAATTAGCGCATCAAAACAAGAAATGAAAGAAATGGAGATGTGCAAAACAGACGAAATGATGGATGAAGCAAAGAGAAAACTGAAAGTAGCTACTCTGAGACGGAGAAAGCCGCTGCGAATAGATGTAAGCTCACTCTCATAAGTGCCATTTACCAAGAAAAGTATTGTATTCTCTCCCATTAGACTTGAAGAATGCCTACCACAGACATTAGATAGGCGTTGTAAATTGATACTGATTAAGTTGTTTTTCTCTAATGTTGTAACAAACGAATACGCATATGTGCTCACGTTTTTTTACAATTACTTATGGATACGTATGGTAGTGTTTTTCCAAAAGAAATTTGGGATTTACTTTTATTATGTTTAAAGTGTTTGTTCAGAGTTCCGCATTTTCTGTTGAAAGATCCACATTTTCTGTTAAATTTTTCTTGTTCGTTTTTTTGATTTTCTGTTAAAACTAAAACCGAATTTGTATGGCAGCACCAAACAAATATTTATCAAATGCCATAGTTTTTTTTTGATGACGACATTAGCACCTAAACGAAAGACGGTATGAGTGAAGATCGTGGCATCAAGTGCTAGGTATTGTGTCTGCAGCAAAGGAGCACGGACAATATATCGCAACACATTTCATGATAAAAATTCCTTTGATTTACTATAGAATATGTTGAATAGGTTAAAAACATCACGGAATATGTTTGGGTGTTTGAATCAAATTAACACAAAAGTTTTTTAATTCACTGCTGTTTGGCTGCTGAACACGAATTTGTGTGTTCACAACAGATGATTTACAGAGCTGACAGAGTTGAGTAAAAAAAGCTTCAATGTGAATATGGAGTTTTTTGTTTGTTAGCTTGATGGAAGGCATATGCATATACATATGCATATATATATATATACATATATATATATATATTTTTTTGCTACTTTTCGGCGCTCCCATGGTTTCCTTTTTTAAATTTTTTAACAAAATTTTCTTCTTCCTTTTCCTAAGTCTTATTTATTGTTTGGTAAAAAAACAATATTCTGTCCTTATTTGAACATCTAATATGCTCAACCGGTTTCGCAATTATTTTTCTGGTCTTTTAAAAACGGATCTTATTTCAAGAGACTTAGTTCGATTGTTTTGGACTATGCACTATTGCGTGCTTGTTTTTATGTAATGTAATAATAACATATTTTAACAAAAACGAAATAATAAGCTAATCAACAATAATAAATAAAATAAAAGCATATATCCTGAAAAGAAACAAAAAGTTCAAAAAATTCATAAACAAGTTGCTATTGAATTGCATTTAAATAAACTCCGAAAGTTTTTTAAAAATCTGAGTCACGAACCAGGATTAACATTAACAAAAAACCGCTTAACTATTAACTGTCAAAGATTAATTTACAGAGAGTTTTTTTAAATACCACGAATAAAAGCGTATACATATGTTCTACATGTGCAAAAAAGTCAACAACAAAAAACTTGCAAGGAGTTTGTGCGTTTGTAAACCGTTACCTCAAAACCCGTATAAAAAACTTTGTAAAATTGGAATTTTAAGTTAATTATTTTATCCTGGCCTTATCCTTTCCGACTTTATGAAACGTTCAAATATAGATAGGATTTGAAGGATTTTTTAACAAAGCAACGAATGTTCCATTATACTAATAGAATTAAATGTTAAAAAAGTTTATAAGAGCTAGCATTGAATGAAGAATTAACTAAATGCTAAGGATTTATTAAAAAAGATATTAACATTAGCAAAATACAAAATTTATACATTTATTTAATATGTATTTTCTTATATATGTATTTTATTTTTATATTTTACGTTTTAAGAGAAGACATCAAAATATATCATATATGTAGCGTATATGTGTATATTTTGTTAGTTGTTATTTAAAATGTTGCCTTTTTGCGAGTAAAATTTTCTTTGTTCTACGTTTCTTATTCGTGACAATAAGAATGGCTTTCTAAAATTAAAATTTGTTTTGCTTTGTCTTCTTACGGAGGACTTTCTGAGAGTACAAACCACTTTGCTTTGTGTTTCTTATGAAAGTACTTTTGATAGAAAGTATGGATTTCTGAGAGTAAAATGGTGAACCCGGAGGTTCCATTTCATTATTCCCATTTCATTAATTGTGTAAACATATTATTAAACAACTAAGCATTGGGCTGAGGCTTTGTTTACGTCCCTTACCTAAATATATGTTTTATACATTTTTTGTATACATTTAATTATTAAACACAAGAAGCTTTAAGCTTTAGGAATTTTTATTAAAAGAATAGAACGCACAACCTTCTACAGCAGTGCGTTTAAGGCGAGATCGTATAGTTGTAGTTTTGGAAGGAATTATAAAGGTCTACAAATTTACACAGCACACACAACGGTTCCTACATTTTTGAAGATTTTGCGGGAAACGAACTTTAAATCAACGCAAGAAGCATACGGCGTAGGAGTAATCAAAGTGAAGAATTATGCATACAAATCTCTAAATAAATATTTATTAAGGTTTGTTTTGTGTTAACTTTATTTAGCCATAAAGTAAAAAGAGAGGCATTTTATTAGGAAACTGTTATTTTTTTCTAACTCTCTTTTTTATGAGATTTCATTTGATGTTCGCTTTTGGCTTTTTAGGTGCTAACCCATTGTTTTCATATTAAAACTACAACAAAAACAATTCTCCTGCACCAAATGAACTAAAACCGAAAGGTAAATAAAATTCCTTTGAAATATCATCGAATGAAGAAAAAAAACAAAAATTTTATCTAACTAATGTAAATGTTTTTTGCCTTTTTTGGTCTTCAAATGTTTAACTGGCCGATATTTTCAAAGGCTTAAGCAAATCATTTGATGAAGTTGTGTGTGCGATTATATAATCGGCAATTTCATTTATTGCTTCGATAAAGTTCGAATGTTTTTTGAGATGATGAAGCGATTCAATTCTAATATTAACTTTTTTGTCGCTAATCTTCCTCATTATTTACAGTGAAGGACGAATTTTGCGTTCCTTGTAATATTGCCTTAAAACTAAATACAAAAAATATTTGCTTGCTCGTTACTTCTTACTTTTGACACCCTGCGCCATTTGGTACAAGGTCATATTAAGTTTGTGCGGGTGTATGCAACTCTTAGAAAGACTTGACCTTTTACTTAAGTCCCTTCCTCTTCTTTTCTTGGGCCCAGCCTACAGTTCACAAATTTTTTTTTAATTTGATGAAATTTTATACACCGACATATTTTGGCCCAAAGACGCACATTATTGAAAACGGTTTGGGTCGGACAACTTTTTCGATTTGTTTTGTAAAGTAACGCCTTACTGTATCAAACTAGTATAGGGTATATGACGGTGAGCCATGGGCCACTGTAGAAGGTTTACTTGTTTTTAATTAGATTCCAAACTCAGTTTGATTTTCATAGGTATGTTAACAAAGCAAAAGCGTAGTTAGGTCGGCGAAAAGGTGGACCAAAGAATTTGATCATTTATACAATTGCAAACCTCTCTACAATAGCCTGGTTCGTCTTATTAACTCTCTCTATCACTCTCTTTCCTTCTCCCTCTCTCTCTCTCTCTCTCCCTCTCTTTCGAATATGGCTGTGCCGTATGTCCCCTCCACTCCTTATAAGTCTATATAATCTGTAAAAAACGATTCTTACTGTTCGCATTGCGGCGACTTGATTGAAATCCCTTCTTGCCTCTGTCCCAACTTTTGCAAGTCGCTTAAAACTCACCGAACCCATAATGTAACATACATAAGCTCCTAATTGGTCTGATAAATTCATCAAATCTTTTAAAAGAAATCAATATTCTTGTTCCTCCTTCTTTCTCCAGAACTCTCACAAATTTAATCGAGCGACTATAGGCGACAGACTATGTATGTATTTATCTATGAATCGCATCTTTAACTTTAATGCGGTATAGGAGTTTTACCTCATATACCTGTTCCACAGCAGGTACAACAAGGAATGCACGCATAACATGCTTCGCAAGGATAATATACAACAAGAAAGGGAGTAAGTCAAGAGAATTTAAATTTTATCAAATCTTATCAACTTGTCTTGATAATCATAGTCTTAAAAAATCAAAGTAAACAATTGATTTATCTATGTTATCCTTTTTATGAAACAAGATTTATATGCTGTTTTTTTGTTTCTTCGCTGTTTCAGGCATATACCAGAGCATTTACAAGTACCTACTGATACTAGAAAAATGTCCGAGGCTGAACTGCAATTCCATTACTTTAAAATGTATGATTCCGATAATAACAATAAATTAGATGGCTATGAGTTGATTAAATCATTAATAAATTGGCATGGTATGTTATAAAAGAGAAAAAAAAAAACTTTTAACGCTGTTGTTAACTTGAAATAATATTATTTACTTTCGTGTCTCTGACAATTTCATTGACATCATTGGTATGAAATATTAACTGTGCAACATTTATACGCTTTTTCATCTATTCATAGCTTTCTGTTAAAAGTCAAGAGTTTCCCGCCAAAATGCATGTATGCATGTTTTTATTTTTAATTTATGGCATTTAGATTGTTGTGTTTAACTTTTAAACACTTATTTTATTTAAGAAATACACTGTAATGAAACTAATAACCTAAAAAAATGTTTTCTTTCCATGAAATTTTCAGTTGATTTAGGTTAATATAAATAAATAAAAAATAAAATTTCACAACAAGAAAACAGCTGCTCAAAGAGTTGGTCAAATTGAGAATATTGTGAAAAAAGTTGGTCTAATTGAGAATATTGTGAAAAAATTTCGTCAAATTGAGAATATTGTGGAAAAAGTTGGTCAAATTGAGAATATTGTGAGAGAATAATTGTGAAAAAGCTAAAAATATATATTTGTTGTTCTTCTTCTTTTTTTCGTACATTTTTTTCTGCAACTAAATTAACTAAATCGTGTAATTTTTTGTTGCATTTCACTTAATAGACGTGAAAACTTTCAGTAAACGTTCGTGCATTTTCAGGAATCTTTGTCAATATTGAGAATTGCATATCGTACGTATTAAATTCCCTGTTGTAAGCATAATTTAATTTATATTGAAAAACTATGCGTAAGCTGCAAGTATTGGCGGGCTTTAATTGTGAATTGATTTAAAAAAAAAATGAATAAATTAAAACCTATAGATAACACTGAACTAAGTGAATACGCCATTAGTTTACTAAATAGATGTTATATACATACTGTAAATGATTTCCTGAATGAAAAATCCAAGAAATTAAAAAATATATTAAAACTTAAAGAAGATGTATTAGACGACCTCAAAAACCTTTTACGTCAACGGTTTGGCCCCACGAAAGTAAAACTAGCTCAGTTATTTTTGCAGTGGAAATCAGATGGATGTTTGTATAAAACTGGTATAACCAATTTGGATAGTATGTTGGGTGGCGAATCCTTGCAAAGCGGTAGTGTTTGGGAAATGTGTGGGTTATCAGGTGTTGGAAAAACGCAATGGGCCCTTTCGATAGCTATAAATTTCGTCATAAGCCAAGGCTTACAAGTTTTTTATATCGATACTAAATTGGATTTTTCCGGAATTCGCATAAAGCAAATGCTGGAATCGCGTCATATCAATGTGGAGGTGCACGCTGGTATTATGCAACTTATCAAAGTGGAACGTTGTCTTTCTGCGCAAGGAGTGATAAATATGCTTGAGAATTTTGAAAGAGAAATGGAACACAAAAATCCAACGGTAATGAAGACTAATTTAATTATTATTGATTCACTGCCAGCTGTATGGTTACTTTTAAAAGCTAATGAAGATTGCCTATCGGGCAAATACTTGTTATCGCGTCTAAGTAATTTAATATACAAATTGGCTCAGAAATATTATGTGGCTATCATCATAATTAATCTTTCCGGCCCTGTAATGGCAGTTGGACAATTAAATAAAAATATTAATGGTACGCAACACGGAGAAGAGAATGATGAGCTGTATGGTGAAAATGCTTATTCCCAGGCACTAATTTTCGCACAAAACGCTAACTTAAGACCAATGCTAGGTCGTTATTGGCAATCAATACCTCGTCTACGTTTATCCTTGGATTACGGACCGGAAATGCCAGACGGAGATGTCACCCTTCGTTATATAAAAATTTTAAATAGTTGCTGTACTACCATTAACTTAAAATGCCCAGTCCACATAACTGCTGAAGGCTTAATTTGACGTAAGCATAAGCTAGTTTTCTTTGTTCTTAACTTTTAATTGCAATATGGAATTGTGTATATATATACAATATATATAATTGTTTATGTTCAAAGACTCTAAAAAAGGAACAATGGCGAATATCATATTAATTAATATAGCCGCACGCATTCTTGTCACTTCTTGAATTGTATCATTATTTAAATTTTGTGTAGGAATTCTGTTGTTGCTTGATATAAGTGTAATTCTTCATGATACGTTTGCAAGATTCTGTGCTATCACTCAATCCTGGGCGTTTGCGTGTTTTGGATTTTCCACCGCATTCGTTTGACTCTTCAGGCATAATAATGGAACAGGCTGGTTTGCTTATGGCATTAACGGCATTTTTAGGCGACGAAGATGCAGGTTTCTAAAATTTTAACAGTTATTTTAGTATAACAGTTATATGGTAAATTTTCACTTGCCCTTCTTTCACTCTCATCTACTATCAAATCGGATTCGTGGGCATATTTACATTTGCTGCCGAATCTACAGCGTCCTCTGCGATTATTCCAACATATTTTACGCCCATTTTTTGTGTAATATGATCTTCGGATTCAACCATTTTAACATGTTTCTGCAATTTATCAATTCCAGCTCTTTCTGCTTCTAAAAATTTGTTTGTGAATACTTCTCCCTGCGTCCGGCATGATGACGATTTCAATAAATCGCTGGCACTTGGTAAAAGTTTCGTTTTTGCAGTTCTTCTATAGGTATAGTCTTTTTTAGCTAATTGCTTGCAAAGTATTTTTATATTTGACTTACGCGAGTTCTTTATTATTTGATTTATAATTTATTTCCTGATCGGAATCATCTCCGTTACTGCTAGATGTTTGATAATCGGCCGCCAAGGATAACATATTTAATTTGTTTTGTTTAGTTTTACCTGCCGATCTTTACAGTCTACTGCATCAACAAATTCGATAACACCCGACGTAAAAATTTGCAGTACACAGCATAAATTAAAAACAACATTATTGCATCAACAAAACGACAAACTTCAGAAGACGAGTTAAACTAAATTCAGCAGAAACTCAATTTGATAAAGTAGACAAAATATCCCAAAAAGCTGAACGAACAGAACAATTGTAGCTTTAAAATTTCCAAAAACTTTATATAAATTTACGAAACCTAGCAGTAGCTCACTGTTCGATTTGCAGATTGATAACAATAATTTGTACTCGTCTTCTAATAATCTAGCATTCTTAGAGAATCACGCAAATGAAGATGAATCAAACACTGCTTCAAATAACAACAAAAATTCCAAAAATGTAGCAAATACTGAACAACAGATTGATGCCATTGTACACATAAAATTGAAAAAAATGATGTCCATAATCAAGAACGACGTTGTTTTACAATGTCATATTATTTACTTAAAAAAGCACTTATTTTCGTTCAAAAAATTTTTACATATGCACTTTCCTTAAGTTTTTATTATTATTTCTTATACAAGTTTCCAGATGTTCTCATGTAAAATAGATCTTTGTAGATCTTCTACCTCCATCTCTATGCAGGAAGTTTATGAAAAGAAAAGCAACACGTAGACATAAAATGTGTTACCATACAAATTTGGTTCTAGTTTTAACAGTTTTTCCTGAAATTGGAAAAATTTTCCTTGAAATTTTAACAGAAAATTAATTGCAAACATGTAAATAATTTAATTCTTCTTCACTTTATGACAAAAGTTTTACGCGTTGATGTGGTGTTACCATATTTTGAAGGCATTTGTTTTCTCAACATATGGTAGTTTAGTTTGTTGTTTTATTTCCATTTTTCATCTAAATGCGATGTCTTGCGAGTAACGAGAGTGATTTAATGAATTTAGATTGAAACTTTACCAAATTTGGTTCTAATTTTACCAGTTTTCCTGCCGTTTTAACAGAAAATTACCAACATTGAATAGTTTTGTCTTCTTCACTTCATGACAAAAGTTTTACACATTGACGTGGTGTTGCCATATTTTGAAGACATTTCTATTCTCCGTATATGATATTTCTCGCATGTAAAGAAAAGAAAGCCAGCTAACGGTTTTTAATTACAAAGAAAATCTTGATATTGTGGTGAAAAAGTACAAATGGAATTTCTCTTCTAAAAAAAGAGAAAAAAACAAAATAATAAAAACTGCAGAAGAGACGAAATTTCTGTTATAAAACAAACGCAAAGGCAGGTAAGCACAAAAATGAATGAAGGTTACAAATATTAAAAGCCTCTTGCGTAGTTATGATAAGCTAATGATAACCTGGCGCACATATGTGTGGATATATCAGTGGTTGACCGAAGGAATGGGCTTAATGCGTACGGTGCGAAAACTCAAAAAGTAGAAGATCGACAACGGAAGCGAGAATATTTCAGATATATCACGTGACCGATTTGTCCGTTTTTTTAGGATTTGGCGAAGAAGAAATAGATGAAATAAGTAGAATATGATTAGGTAGAATAGAATTAGAAGAAGTTCTCTACGCAGACGAATTAAGTAGAATAGAATCAGAATAAGTAGCCTATGTAGAAGAATTAGACCTGTGCAAGTACTAGCCCCACATTAGGTAGCTTGGAAGTATTAGGCAACTCAACTTGCACTTCGAATTCATCGAGGAGTGCAGCCTCCGCATAAGTCTTTCCCGATAACGTAATTCGGAATTACGAAAATTTCTTTCCGAAGAGGGATATTAACCCAGAATGTTTAAATTAACTTTACATTTGCTGCGTGAATGATCTCCGTACTGAGATGAAATAGTTGAGTGACATACGAAAATCTCAAATTACCAGAATTATTCTCAGAATACCAGAATTATTCTCAGAATACCAAATCCAAATTCAAAATTAAATATTGCGAGTCTGAATTAGCACTTGTTGCATTATATCTGAAATTACCAGAATTATTCCAGAAATTGATTCCGAATCGGTCGACTCTGGTGTGGGTGTTGCATACATCCGCACAAACTTAATGCACCCTTGTACCACAAGTGATGTAGGCTTTGTAATTCCTTAGCCGTGCCATCAGCTCTTTGTTTCTTTTTAAAATATTTCTGCTAAATAATGTAGACAATCAATATTTTCTATAATTGGACACTAAATTTATAACTTACGCGTTTCCCGGTTGAGCGTTCGTCTGTTCCAGTTTGAAATTCCTACTTCAATTATTTCTTTAAATTATTGATTAAGGAAATGAAATGCAAGTACAATCTTGCGTAATTTTGTTCTTCAATTCTCCTAAACTGTCGGTTTATCTCGCAAAGAGGTCAGAAATTGTAAACGTTTTCACCAAGAATGGTTCGCAGAGAATCTTTACAATTGAAATGTGGTTCCCTGCAAGGCAACAGAGGCACCAGTGGTTTGGTCCCTAAATTCCAAGCTGTTCTTTTATAACAGGAGAAAAAATAATAGTAAGATATTTATAATCTTATTTATAATCTTATGTGAGAATAAGAATCAAAAAATGTGAATTATGCGAGAATAAGCATCAAAAATGTGAATTATGTGAGAATAAGCATCAAAAATCTGAATTATGTGAGAATAACAATCAAAAAATGTGAATTATGCGAGAATAAGTGAGAGTATGGATACCGATAAATTGTCTGAGGTTATACGTAAATTTGCCGCCGATGCTATGTCTTTGGAAAAATTAATCGGCAAACAAATTAACGTTTGAGTTGAAGCAGATTTTCTGAAAAATAAAAATTGGTTTAACAATTTGTAAATGATTGCAGAGGAATAAACTACGGTTTAGTTAATTTATTCAATTGATTTCATTTTGCATAAATAAAGGGTCGGTAGTAGCCACACTCACCCACACTCTGAATAGGTCAATATATATATATGTGCTTATTTAGGGCACCGAAAAGTAAAAGTGATTTGAGGTTTTCCAAATGCATTCAAAGTTTCGATTTTTAATTTGAAATATATCGGAGTGCGTAACGAGCAAGCAAATGGCAATCCAATTTTTTTTTGCTAAAAATATATAAGATGTTTATACAGGAATCAATAATTCAGTTAGCCCGTCAACTAGATGTATACGACTTAATTTTATAGCATATTTAATTTGATTTTCAATCTTTGGTGCCGTCACAGGAGAGAAAATGTACGTTTTATGTGTGGAGCTGCCTTCCGTTGTGCAAGTTTAAGAACACAGTGAAAGAGCTTTTGTGTTGTAAACATTATTATACAGAATATTTATATAAATAGAATAAAAAGCCATGTTCGAATCGTATTACAAAAGAAAATTTTAATTATTATAAAAGAGAAAAACAAGCAAAAACTAGACAATAAAGGACAAGTTTGTCCATTTAAAATACGATAAAAATTATACATATAGTCAAATAAATTCAAAATAATTTTAAATTTACAGCTTATTGAATATTTTCATTATTTTAGGGGTTTAAGGGTTTTTAAGCGTTTAATCCTAGTTCGCGTTTGCTCGTAGTACCTAACGGTATCTCGGGCGAATGCTGAGCAGCCAAGTTAGTTCCTCTAAAGGACTATCTAGTTTCAACATACCTAAATCGCTCTTGTATTCCATATAAGCGCCTTCCCAAACTGTAAGGTTATCTACATTGCGAAGATTTCCGCGTTTAAAATAGTGAAATATTTATACGTGATGAAATTTTTAATGCAAGATTGGTTGAGCAATTACTGAATTTGAGCTTTAGCCAACACCAACAGTTTCAACAAATCCGCAGCATGTTTCCGGATCAAACAGGAATACATTACTTATGTGGAGCTTCTTTCATTCTTACTACTTTAAGCGCCAAAATCTTCCTTAGTTACAATTCGATGGTCATTCAATTTGACGGGAGACACTCCAGACAAAATAATATTTTTAGTAATTTCAGCTCCAACGCCGCTCAAGCCGGAAATTAGAACATTAGCCGTGTTTGACCTGAATCGTTAGAAACTTTATCGTTGCCTCTTTCGAATGGGAAAGGCGTGTCCACAATTGGTGGCCGGTCTTTCGCGCTTGGAGACGAACGTTCTTTGACAACACATGGAACGGCCTCTAACATTGCAGCAGTAAATTGACCGTTAAAAGAGGAGAACGCCCGCTTAAAAACACACAACCAACAACAAGCAGTCCAACAACTTCAATTTTCAACTTAAACTTATCTGGTGCCGCGTCTATATACAATAATTTATTAAGTCGAATAAGAACTGATGCATTGTTTTAATTATTATTGTTATTATGTTATTATATGATTTTCTTATGAGAATACCATGGCGCCTTTAAAAACTAAAGATCCAAGTAAAATATTTGTTTCTTTGGTATGCGTTAGGGTTAACAAATACTTTTAGATTTTATAAAAAGAATTGTCTAATGGTATGTAAAAAATGTAAAATTTTCTGGTTAACTCTGTTAATGAATAAATAATACTTTAAATTTTCTTTTCATCAGACCTTCCAGTGAACATACGCATATGAAATTATTAAAAATTGACCAAAACGCTTTGTTCTTCACAAACATGCGCTTCCTTGTGACCGAATCGTCGTATCACCACTAAAGACAATACAAACATATTTATATATATGCCTTTAAAAAAAAAAAATTGATCCTTGAATATCTACAGGTTACAGTGGCAAGAAAATATTCAAAAGAATAGCCTTCCTAGAATAGCAAATAACTTCAATTTATTGAATCTACAAAAAGCACAGTGTCCCAACTTTAATGTCTGTGCTCTAGAGAACAACAACAATTTTTTCTCGTAAAAAAATTGCATAAATTACTTGAAAGTACTATTTACTACCACAATGGTGCTGTCAATGTGAAAAACGCGAGCCCGACGTTTGCGAAGGGCGAAAACTAGAACCGCTGAATAAAGAAGAATCAATTCGTAGTCCAAGACTTTGTGCCGTATTTGGAAAACACGATGAGGATCCGTATGAAAAGCCTTGTATAGTAAAACCCAAAGGGCAAAAATATGGCAATCACAATTCTCTTGGTGATGCTGTCGGTATGATTACGGCTGACTTTCTTTTGAGAACGGATGGTAGAGGATTTGATATTGCGCAGCTCCGCTATGCCACCTGTCTTGTAGCGTTTGGCGCCTTCCATATATATCCTGAGACGGTACTTAATTCCACGATTTTTGAAGAGATTATGAAAAGAGGTCTTCTACTATGTTCCGCCTCACAAAAAGACAATTATCAACTTGTGTCGCCGCCGGATGTATATGGTCCACACGAGCAAGAAGTTTTAAGAGATTTTGGTTTCAACGAGTTTAAGTTTCATTTTGAATTGGTAAATATTCCATACAAAGCCTTAATACACATTATGAAGCGCAGTGATGGCGGTGATATGAGAAGCACGTTACTTATAAAACGTATCAAGTCCGCATTAGAAAGTGTCGTTCGTGAGCATACCTACTATCTGTTGTGCGTCAACGAATTTTACTTAATGATATGGCTAAATGAAAGGGTCTATTTCATTTTTGATGTGCGTGGTAGACGAACAACAGATTTCAATACGGATGAGGATGAGGGTGTGCCCATGCTTATTGGTCTGAAGACGTTAGATAATGTTAATCATCTAATATTAAATTTAAGTGGATTAAATGAAGTGGATCCATGCAGTATACGTGGACTGAAAGTGATCCAGTTAGTCTCACCTTCCGGAAATATAATACAACGTTGTTATGGCCGTTCACCGGCAGGGTATGAAATTGTTAATAACGATTACGCTTATGTAGCGACAAAGATTTATAGAAAACATATGTTTGTGTTTACATTTCGAATTAGATGACAAAGTAAAGCAACTTTATATTTTTATATTTTATACTTTTATTCCTTGTAGATATGATAAACCGATTTAATCCATATTTGCTTCCAAATTAAAAAAAATAAATAAAAAAAGACATACGTATGTGCATATATATGTGTATATATATAAATATATCAGATTTTCCATCTTTAATCAACATCCAAAAAAAGAAAAAAATATTAGAATAAAGTTGTATGTTATGACTTCCAATACGTTTAATCAAACAAAATTCACACCTGTACCGCCGGAAAAGGGAAGCTTTCCTTTAGATCACGAAAGTTTGTGCAAAAAATATTATTTACTTTATATGAGTTGCTTAAGCCGCAACGAGGAATTAAATTCCAAGTGCCGACAAGAAGCCAAAGAATATCTTGGCTGTCGCATGGAAAATCAGTTTGGCCGAAATTAGGCTTCGAACAACAAACGGGGAAGACTGCTACATCAACCCAAGCACAATAACGTTCCCATAATGAAGCCTACAAAAAATCTAATTATAACGTGTAGTGCTAGCGTCGCCACCATCAAATTGCCAGTTTTAATTGAAAAATTGCAAGATCCTAGGATTTCATATTTAATGTAAGTTTTTTATGAAGCGCATATAAATACCTAATATATTTTTTTTATGCTCATCTCAGATTAAAGTGATTTTGACGAACAATGCAAATGCATATTTCACCAAGTGCATATTTCACCAAGTGCACAGAGTAAAAAATTTTTGTTTTATTTAAATGATTTTTTTAATGTAATGTGTTTATAATTATTCTGAGCATTAAAAAAGAAATTTTTTTAAATAATTTATTCATATATATAAATAATTATAAATAATTAAAAGAAATAAAAAAATTCACATATTACAATATGATTTTGATTACAATGAATATTACAACTGGTCTACAAGGTTTAATAAACTGTAATAATTCTCTAACTAACATAAGTGAATCAAATTTTTCACGCAAACAAGTTCAGTCGTTTAATTTGCACGAACTCGAAACATTTTTTTTCTTTCTTCTTCACAAACTTTTCCTGCGAATATGGTTGGCGTGAAAAGTTTTTGAGGACCCTCTTTCGGGCACATTTTGAACGTTGAAAAGTACGGCTATCTAAAATATTTCCTAATTCCAATTTACGGCTGTAGCACTTATACTACTGACAAGCGGAATTGTATCTCATACAATTGTGTATTTAAAATTTGACAAGCGGAATTGTATCTCATACAGTTCTGCTTTTAAAATTTGACAAGCGGAATTGTATCTCATACAATTCTGTTTTTAAAATTTGACAAGCGGAATTGTATCTAATACAATCATATCTTCTCATAAGAATCAAACAATCAAATGAGCAAGATTTCCAAACAATTTCAGTTCATTCTTTTCTCGAAGTTATGTGCAGTATCCAACCTCACCAAATATCCCAAAAAAAAAAAAAAAATAAGTAAATAAGTAAAAAGAGTGTTACGAGCAAAGGAACCAAAAAACAAATACCTTTTTTTGATACATTTCGTTTTCACAAGTACTAGTAATAGTACTTTAGTTTTATACAAATTTTGGAAATAGAAAAAAAATGAAGTCACATTTGTATCATTGAATTTTTGGCAACACCATAATTCAATCAAAATGTATGTTTTTTTAAATTTACCAAAGATGAAATTTTTCTAAGTAGATTGGCCAAAAGCAAATCAAAACTTTCAGTTTCCATTCCTAACTTTAGCACAAATTGTTTTCCTGCGTTATATTCATATTGGTGGCATGCAACAACGTAGATTGTCTACAACTATCTAGAATCTGTTGTCTAGAATAGACAGATTGTATGCAAAAGAAATGGAAACTAACGGTCAAAATCGAAACCTGGATCTATCTCAAGTTCTGCTGAATATAATATACCTTACAGCCAGTGAAGTTCATCTTTGGTAAGTTTAACAAACATGCATTCAATAATTCACTCCCTCACATATTCACACATTCACTATTATTATAGAGTATTATTATTATTATGCCGGGGATCGACATACAAAATTGCTAAGGAGACGTCAACGAGATTTCCAGGAAACTATATGAATCTCAGATGGTCGTCCTTTTAAAAATATTTTCCAAGTCATCAATATAAACTTACTCACATGCAATTCCACCCTTCTCTTCAAAAACTAGATCATTAAATAATTTTATTTTATATTACACAAATTTTTAATTTAATTCTCGTAGAATTTCTCTGTCTTCAAAAACTTAATTTATTGAATAATACACAAACTAAAAATTAATTTAGTGCATATTTTTTCCTTTCAAAATTAAAAAGTTGTGCGAATCAGTCTTTTAAATAAAAATGGGCGTAAAAGGACGTAAACAATTCTGTTAAATGAATAAATGGTGGAAAAGCACGGTAACAATTGTGTTAAATGAGAATAAATGGTCGGAAAACACTGAAAAACATCATATAAGTTATTAGCATCTAAATTAACAACCGCTAAGATATTGAAATATTTTTAAGTATTTTATTTATTTATTTGAATAGTAGTAGGCAAATACACAGATGCTAAGATGGTAAATATACTACTTCTAATGGAAAGACTCAATGCGATCGATAAATAATTATTAAGAATAGTAATAATAATGTTTATTATTTCTTGTTATTTGTCATTATATTATTTCATTTTTACTTACTCCAAGAAAATCAACCCCTTACACCAAGTAAAAAAACCACTTACAACAAGAAAATAAAAAGAAATGATAACATTCAACCTACATCAAGAAAATCAACCCCTTACACCAAGAAAATAAACCACTTACAACAAGAAATAATGTCATTCAACCTATATCAAAAAAGGAAGAAGTGAAAAATAAAATGCATCAAGGTGACGTAGGCAAGGTTAATAATCCGGTAAGTTCGCTTGCTTCTGCAGGTTTTCAAACCGCGAATGGTAAAAAGATCTCCATATCGGAAGAAGGGCAGAAATCCGTACAAAATATTCTAAGAGAATAACAAGACAATTTGCAGGAAACGGATTATGAAACTGAACTAAAAGATATAAAAGCTCGGATATCGAATAAAAGTATGGAATCCAAGTTTAGATAAACCGCAAACAGCAGTGCGCAAATAGTTAACAAAATAGGCTTTCAAACGGATACCAGAAAACGAGGATTTCAAGGTTGTTTACAAGGAAAAGACGACGAAACTGGACTGAAGGTTATAAAAGATCGGATGGAATTCAAATTTAGAAAAACGGCAGAGAGCAGCGAATAAGTAGACAAAAACACAGACTTTCAAACGGCTAATGGCGAGAATGTGCTAATATCTGAGAAAGGGAAAAACTTATGGAAGGCTTGCTAAACGAATTTCTTCAAAATGAAAGTGATGGTGATATGGAGAATAATTCACTTTGTAAAAAAAATAAAATTGTTTCCAAAAAGCAAAGCATGCTAGTTGAAAAAAAAACGTTTAACACATCTTTAACAAGTAGGAAAGAAAATGTATGAAGTTGTCAACAGATGAGAAAAGGTCGAATATAAAAGTTGAAAACGACGAAGGGAGTGGAGAGGTGGAAAGCGACATAGTATTAAGTGAACGGGTTTCTACTCAAGATAATTCAAAGCAATTTGAATGTAAACAGACCGACGTCGAACATTCGGCTTTAAATGTCCCAATGATGATTCGCAAAAATCGCTCGTTGTCATTAAATCCAAAAAAAAAAACATGAGCAATCAGCCAGAAGGATTGTCTACTCCAAAAACTATGAGTAATAATTTAAGATCACCCAATGAACTTTGTGGGACACCCAATAGAAATTTAATACAAACCGAGACTACAACACCCGAATTAGGGGAGTTTCTTAAAAATGCTATTGAAACAAGTACACCATACGATAGGAAATACTTGGGCTTAAGACGTACTCGTCCTAGTTCAAAGAAATAACTATGACAATAAAGAGAATTAATTTTACTCCTATCGTGTTAGTTGCATATATATAAATGAAGAAGCCTGGAGTATAGCCTGGATATAGCGAGTATAGTGGAGGTACAGTTTTCCCAAGCTACAATGTTGTAGAACTCCTCACGAATGCTTTTTTCTTCTTCGTTTCAGGTGCTTTACATTTATATCTTTGGGAGGAGATGTCTAAGCAGACTTATTAATTGTCTTATTGCGTTCATCGATTATACATTTAAACTTCAATTATTAGAGATGTTGCGCTTTATTTTTTCTAGTCATGTCTATTCGTATGCATTTGTTAATTGTTTAAATTTTACAAATATCTGTCTTATCAAAAAAGTATTCTTAGCTAATAAATTTTTATAAAATGAAAAGCCTTTTAAACAAAGTTTTCAATCACTCTAGTTTTGCGCTTCCAAAAGCAAAATACAATAACACCGACTCGAGATCCGTAAAAGCATGCAAGTTAAGTCTAGCTGGGTGTAGAAATTGTATGCTAACCCCATCATAGACATTTGTTCGCTCGTGCGCCATCTTTTTTCATAGGGATCATAAATCTCAACTGCTCTAACCGACTCCCCATTGCTAGCCAGACCATCAACAGCGTAGATTTGTCTGGATATAAATTCTTCTCGAAAAAAAAAGAAAAAGGAGAAAAACCACTTAGAATCTGTGTGGGAAAAAATACATATGATTTGATGAGGAGAAATATATATGATTTCTTCTCATATAAACATTCTCCCGCAGAATTCAATTCAATTATTTTTTGATGTAGGTTGAATGTTATTATTTCTTGTTGTAAGTGGTTTATTTACTTGATGTAAGGGCTTGATTTTCTTGGTGTAAGGGATTGAATTTCTTGATGTAGGTTGAATGTTATCATTTCTTTTTATTTTCTTGACATAAAGCCTTGATTTTCTTGGAATAAGAGGTTGATTTTGGTTGATGTAGGTTGAATGTTACTATTTCTTTTTATTTCTAGGTGCAGGCTTGAATTATTGCTTGGCGTAGGCTTCAATTCAATTGTTTCTTGATGTAGGTTGATTGAAATTATTTCTTGATGTAGGTTGAATGTTATTATTTCTTGGTGTAAGTGGTTTATTTTCTTGGTGTAAGGGGTTGATTTTCTTGGAGTAAGTAAAAATGAAGTAATATAATAACAAATACAAGAAATAGCAAAAATTATTATTACTATTCTTAATAATTGAATGTTTACAATATCTGTTGGCATGTTTTCAAGCGCACACATATATAAATTCGACAATGAATGTCTTTACAAATTTTTTACTGACATTTGAGTTTTTACCAAGCCTTACAAATTTATGTTTTAGTGTATGTTGTATAAAGTTTCATAGAAGCTTTTAAAAATTTCTGGTAAATTATTGTGAATGCGATAAACATATAATTTCCTATCTTTAAGAGAAGCGGAGCTTTCTTGCAGATTACGGAGTGAAAGCTCAGATGCTTCCAAGTTCAGAGTCGGTATTGTAATGCAACAAATGCTAGTTCAGACTCCCTCATTTTGTTACTCTCACTTGCTTCCAAGTTCACAGTCGCTACTGTTGTGCTGCAAGTGCTATTTCAGACTGGTTCATTTCATTACTTTCAGATGCTATTAAGTTCAGAGTCGGTATAGTAATGCTACAAGTGCTGATTCAGACACGCTCATTTAATTAAGTTTTTTGGCTGATTGTATGGTACATTCATCAGAGAGAAGGGCAAATTGTTGTTGCTTCTTTTTTCTGCTTTTTGATGTACACATAAATGATAACAACGAAAATAAGTCTTACATGAAGAAGCTGTAGATTTATACATCGTCTTAACCAAAAAAAAAAAAAAACAAATTTCCTAAGATAATTTAGTTACTTTTGAGTATGAATGTGAAGCGAATGTGAATTTTAATATTAATTTCAATGTATGAAGCGAATGGTGGCAGTAGCTTTCACCATACAATTTCCATTCACAGGATTGGGCAACCACAGCGATGAGAGATTTGAGATTTTAGACTAGGAGCAAAGAAATCATTTCTAAACAGCCTTAGTTCTTGCGAAGAGGACTTGCCGAGGAAAATAACTTGAAGTTTGAATTGCATACGATCCGACTGAAGAAGGTAGTCATTTGACCATCTATCCTTGCGAATTTTTTCATTCAAAATGATTAATCCGAACGGTTGATACAGTTTTATATAATCGCAATGGATGAAAATGAGAAAAGGACCTTTTTTAAAATAAAGAGAGGCCTTTCAGCTTGTGCAGAACTTCAAACCATCCAGAAATGTTCCGTTTTGTAGTTGAAGGGGTTTAGAATCGTAAATCAATCTAATCAGCGACCACGTGGTAGCTGAAAAAAATCAACTCTAAAGGAGTGCGAGATAGTATCTTCGAGGAATGAAGGCGATTTTGATCCAGTTTACCACAAGAAAGTTCGCGTATTGTTAGACCACGAAAGGAAATGGTTATACGTTTTGAAAAGCTTTGTATGTACAGTAAGAACTTATGTAAATAAAATACTTAAAAATGTTCGCATGTCTATTTTCGAGATCACATTCCTAAAGATTTGGCGACATTCAAAGCAGCCGCCAAGTCTCTCAACTGCTGCTGCTAGTACAACATGGCTCAATGAACACACACACACTGCACGTTTTACTATGAAAATAAACAAAATTCATACATTTTTCTATGGAAATGAACAAAAGCTCAGAAAAATTCTTTCCGCAACATTTTTATGTTGTTTATGTATCTATGGCGCGTGTTTCATCCTGCTGTATGAAATTTTTTATTATGTCATGGCAAGATTTCAATGTCGTATGTAATGTCTACTGTGAAAGTATATTTGCAACAAAGTAGGTTTTGTTTACGGTTGTTTTTTTCGAAAACTGAGAAAATCTCATTTGACTTTTTACTCTTTGTTTAAGAATTTAGGGAATTCTACATTTGCACGCCATGAAACGATTTTTTAAATCAACTTTAATCAAATATCTACAAAGGGCTCTACAAATCGCCATAAAAAATTACTTTAATCTAATTTGGAGTTTATGCCAAGGAGTTATATATCGAAGGTCGGTGAACATGCAGGGGAGAAGAGGTTACGATCTAACGACTACCACTTCCTAAACAAAAGAATGTGGCACTTGTAAGAAATTATTAGACAAGATAAAAGAATTTATGGTTTGTGGAGACTGTAATCATTTGCCAGGTGTTTGCCACAATATTAACTATTTTAATTTAATGGAGATCTCTCAAGGATTCTTAGTGGACGCCCAGTTTTTAAACAAACGTTTTTGCCAAATACAATCATTAGTACATCCGGATAAATTCGGCACGAACTCTTTACGTGAACAAAATAATTCTGCCGGTTGGAGATCTTTAACCAATAAAGCTTATAACCGTTTCAAACGTTATGGTTCAGTTACAGAGACATGACGTATTAAATGAGGAATTCCTTATGGAAATAATGGAACATAATAAACAAATTGAAGAGGCCACTAATATCAGAGTGAGGCTGCACAATTACACAATAAATCATAGAAATGAAGTACTTAACTAATATGCAAAATAGTGTCAAAAATAAATCAGAAGCCAAAGATTAATCATAAACGGGGCGTCTCCGATGTATAGGAAAAAGTGGAGGAAACGCATGTTTGTTATAACTGTGGAAAAACCAAGAGTATATAAACGAAATAAAAGACGAGTATAGTGGGAACCTCATATAAAAGAGGCGATAAAGTGAAATCAGGCCTTTTGCAATCATATTCGAAAAAGGTGTTATTTTTATCGTAGATATTTTTTTGTTTTTTTTGCGCTGCTCTATTTTTAATTAGGCAGATTATGTATAATTTGCTTAAGTCGGAAACATCTTCCTAATAATTAGCGCAATTTCGCACATTTTCTGCGACTTAACCGGGTGATCACACTTATGCCTCACATCGCTTGTGGTAGGGGTACACCAAATTCGCCCAAATGCGTGCAAACAACTATTTTGAAGAAGCCGTTATGTAAATGAAATTTTTGTAAATTTTAATATATTCTACAAGAATCGGCAGAAAATTATGCATTGTCAACACAAATGTTCTTACAAATTATATGCCTTCTCATGGTAACAAAGCGTCATTTTTGGTATTTCATAATAAAATAGAATAGCAATATGACTTGAAAATTTATTGTACAAAGTTTGGAACGTATAAATCTATTTTTCGTATCCTTTCCTCTCTAAGGAATTGTACGGAAACAAACGTTTTGTTGGACAACAATGTGTAATTAAGAGAATAAGAATAAAGAATAATATATTCTCCGGCAAAAACCAACCAATTTCACTTGATTTTGATCACGTCGCTTCACGTTTTTGATTATAGGAGTTCTCATAAAAAAGAGTTTATCAAAAAGAAAACAACTGTGATTTTATATGTACACATTCGTAGTTAGTTTAAATTAATCAGTTGACTATGTGTGACGAATATATGAAAATATTAACACAAAAAATTTTGTGTTGCGATGAACATATGCGTCGTGAACCTTGACAAATTTCCCCATAATATTTCGTGTGTATGTCATTTTGTCAAATTACTTCATTGCAACCCTGCTTACCGTTACGTATAGTCTGTGTACGGCGAGTATACTCATTAGCTAGGTTTTTGTGAGGCAGATTTAATGCACATTTTTGAAAGAGGTCAACATAATTAAGTGGTTAATTCGTTATTTTCGTAGCATTAATTAAACACGTTATGTTTTTAAAAACAAAATCTAATTTTTTCACGTTTCTTTTTATTGTTATATTCGTGGACAAAACATCTTATAACTTCTAAAATTAAATTATAATTTCGGCAACAAACAGTGGGGACAGAGGTACAAAGGAAAAAGGGAGAAGTTTAAATACTTAAAAATAAAAATCATCGATCGAATTTTTATAAATTCATTACATATAGAGCAGTGCCCGTTACCAACGCCCCAGATAAAACTGTGTAGAAAACGTTGCGCAAAATCTAAAAGAAAATCATTGTAAAATACCTTATGTTGTATGTGAAAGAAGAAGGACAAGTCGAACCTTATCTTGCCATTTACGATTAGCAATACATTTGTTGTAAGGCATACTAGTAAACGATACACTATTGTAAAGCGGGACCCAAATCGTGGGAAAGAATCGGAAAAGTGTGGTATCCAAAAATTTCCGACATTTAAAAGTGACACGTTTAGTTAAATCCCGCATCTAGTAATAAAAGATTACACAACGTCCCATTTAATGTTTTCAATTCTGAAATATATTTCACTTACTTCGACGTAGTTGTACATGGCCAAGTCACAAATGGCATGAGCATCTCGCCAACGGGATTCAGTGAATTGCAATAAAGCTTTATCCAGAGTGATTCCCGTTTGACTGATTATTGAAAATAATAAACTGCAATCTTCCATCCCGGCATTCATACCTTGACCGTAGTAGGGCACCATAGCGTGAGCCGCGTCCCCCAGTAATACAGCCTTCGATTTATAATGATAAGGATTGCACTAGAATAAGCCAGTTATCAACCTTTCTGTTAAATGTCTTTTAAGAAAAATCTCTCTCACCTTTATCGATAGTAAATACTGCGGTTTCGATTTGAAAAAGTCTTTTATTAATCTTTCCTCGCCTAAAAGCGGTAAGGCGTCTACGTAATACTTGATGAAGAATTCTAGAAGATCTTTTGGTGTCTTAATATCAGCGAATACTTTGAATGGCATCGATAAAGTTACAGTGAAAGATTTATCCTGATTGGGTAAAGCGATCATCATGAAAGTGTCACGTGGCCATATATGTAAATAATTAGCGGGCATTTGAAATTCATTGTTCTTAGCAGGTATACATAGTTCCAAGTAGCCATGCTCGATGTACTCTTGGGAGAAATTGAAGCCGTAATTTTTAATCATTTGTTGACGTACTGCACTAAACGCACCATCGCAACCAACTATCAAATCAGCTTTGGCTTCCGCGTCCTCTTGGAAGGGTCTAAATAAAATATAGAAAGAATATGAAAGAAAAATTTCTATCTAAAATGTTTGCAACAGTCACCAGAGTAGGGTTATAGTCATTTTGCCCTTAACCAGTTAACTGTGTATGATGGATATATACGTCATGATCTGTCCATTCGACCATGTCGGATTTTCTCATAAAATCTTATCATTACGAACATATATTTGCCATAATAAAGTATTTTAGAAAATATTCTTGTCATTCAGTGAAGTTGTTCTATTGTAACCTGATTTCATGCTGCACATGCTCTGTGTTTGACCACTATACGCGTATATTTCGAGTCGGGCTAAAGAGGTTGATACAATTAACCGGTTAAAGACTTCATAAAGTATGTGCACTTTTGGAAGAGAGAGCACTGATCAGCCCAACAAAAACAGTACAAAAAACAGAAAACTTACTTTAAAGATTTTGATCTATAGCCTGCTTAAATAAATCTCGGGTGCTCTTAAAAGTTTAATGTAATACAGGGGGGGCTTGATTGGCTAACAGCAATTTCTGAATTGCTGGATGGAGAATCTGTTACGTATCGAGTCAACTAAAAAGGTTGTGGCGTTTCCCTAGAAAATGGTTTTAAATTCGCGTAACTTTAGTAACATTAGCCCCGTTAAGCTTGTTTTTGACATATTTTATATTGCGACATTTGTTAATTCAGTCAAAGGTGCCTGCGTATTGAATATGAGCCAAAATTGTGAAAAGTACGATCAATATTCGCTTCGCAGGCTGATAAAAAAAATGTTTTTGGGGAAGATGTTTTATTAAAATTAACAGCAAGCAAATTGTTTGATCATTTCCACTGTGGGAATTTCCTTATTAACCGCAGTGCAGTGCTCCATTCGATTAATAGGTAATAATAAGAAAACCAGCCCATTCATGTTTTCTTATGACATCTCTGTGCGGAACTAAGCATTGGCCACAAAACTGTTTGAACCATTTTCATAAGGCAGTCTACAAAAATATACCTATTATATGGATCCTTGAAAGCGAAAGATTTTAAGCTACCTTGTGAGCATTTCTATTTCATATTCGTTCGTGTATCACTCACGCAGATGAACTTTAAGATTGCTTGGAGTCTGTTGACAATCACTCCCACAACAGCTATGAAATTAATACAATACTGAAAAATTCGTTTTTGAAATATCGGTCAGGAGTGAGCAGGTCGATCGGTCACGAATGTGATATGAAAACCACTAAAAATTTAAACAAAAGTGATTACAGTAGACAGATGTACGCGCGCACTTAGTTCGGTTAATAAAACTTCTTAACGACTTTCATGTCTATAAACATTGGAAGTTTAAGATGTCAAAATTCAATTATTCATTGTCCCGACATTGATGTTTGAAGTATATTAATTAATCCTGTCTCTAGTACTAGGGTTGATACTGTTTAGATTACCCTAAATTCCCTTGAGACAATAAGCAGTAAAATGTCTTCTTAAGGCGACTACAAGGCAGGCTTGTAGCTGTCGATACCGAGCAAAGTCGCTTGAGTAAACTTGGAAACTATCGTAAACTGACTCGCTGTCACGAGTAGTGAATTCACAGCTGCCGAGAAAGTAGTCATTTTTCTAACTATCGAATGAAAAATGATTTGAGCGTAAAAGTGCTATCGAGTAACGCTATGGAGTAATGTAGTTAAAGTTTACTCGCTATCAACAGCTATAAACTGGGCTTAAAGTTCTTTCTTATTTGTATGCACTACCTTTTAAAACGCATGCTTCCTTCATTGAAATTCACGGACGATAGCTTGTGTTCAAAATGGCGATGAATGTTAGGAAATTTTTCTCCAGCTATAATTAATTAAAGAAATTAAAAATCTTAATTTTTATATAAATTTTTATATGTAATTTGTTTACCATTCAAAAGAACTTCATTTAAATGCTTTCGTCCCACTGAATATAAGCATTGTTTGGTGCATGGATCATATAATACAATCGATGTATTGCCTTTAATATCATGCAACATCCGTCCCCTCATTGGTATGGCTGTTGAAAGTATCTCGTCTTCGAGACCAACTTCAGCTAACGCTTGACGTCCACGTTGCGATAACGCTAAATTAATACTACGTCCCTGTACAAGTTCTGCTGTACGTATATCTTGACGATATTCGTAAAGATCAACTTCGTAACCTTTGCGAGCGAAATTTAGGGCAGCCAGTGAACCCACCTTGTTGTTTAGAAAAGGAGTACATAAAAAAAAATTGATAACATATCATAAATAAATTGTCTCTATATATTTGCATATAATGTATCTATCAATAGGATGTTCATTAGATTTCCTACCAGATAAGAATGTATATGAATTTTGCCTTTTTCTAATATAACATATTTGTCTAATTTCATTTGTTAACAAATTGGGACCGGTTTGTCGTTCTCGATGTTGAGCAAATTCGATAGCTATCGATTATGGACTCGCAGTAACAGGTCGAGTGTTTACAAGTGCCGATAATGTACACAAAGTACAGGCTATGCTTAATTCATGCACAGTCCCTAGCGAAAAGCAAACTAACGTTAAGATGCCCCTAAAAAAGCTTACAGAAGGAATGATCGATATTATCATTTCTACTAAAAGATATAGATTTCAATGTTCCAGCAAGAGCCTCAATATACTAAGAGCCCATTAGCTTATTTAAATGTCGTACATATTATGGACTCTATTCAAACTTGCAGATGATATGTAAAAATTTAAACGATCTGCATGATTCGTATGAGTAGCCGAACGTTTAAGAATCGCGTCTACCAAGTTAGTGTTCGCGTGGGTTCAAATCTCAGTGCGTTAGGGTTTATTTTGATCGCTGTAGTGAGGGCTCCGTCAGTAAAGGCATAGCACTTGTTCATTGAACACACTATTTCCGTTTTTTGTTCCCTTTCCTCACTTCTTACTGACCATCACCGCGTCACGCGAAAACAAGTAAGCAAATTGTATGCGTTCTTGATCGAATCTTTCAGACCCATCATCGTCATCCTAAGAAGGGCCAAAAAAAGTAAAAGAATTACATTTTCGTGCTCTATAACATGAAGTCGACGCGTTTTCATTATAGGCATGTCCTTCGAAAAGTTAAAGTCACTTCGCAATTCTTTTGCTAGTTTGTAGGCGATAGCTTCAATTTCGCCAGCGGGCTAATGTTTACCATAGATTGTACGCAATCAGGCTGACGGGCAGATGGATAGATGGACATGCTTAGTTTTATTCAAAATTTGAAACTGGCCAAGAATTTATATACTTTGTGAGGTCTTTGAATCTTCCTTCTGGGGTTTGCTAAATTGCGGCCCTCTATCAAGTTATTGCTAAAGGCAGAATAATAGCTTTAATGTTTAATAATTTATAATTTAAGCCAATAATTTAGTGTATAAGTCGCAGAAAAATCATAAATTAGTAGTCATAGGTACAAGTAGTCTTGGCGGAAACAGCAGAGCAGTTTAGGAATACATTAAGAATGCACGTTCATTTACTCAGCGACAGTGGATTTATAGAGAATCCTTTGTCTTGAGTTATTAAATCAAAAACTGCCATATTGCCACTCTTAAGAAATCGGTTGTGCATACATAAGTGTACGCACTACTAAGGAACCTCATATGACCATGTGCATGCATCTTTGCATCCACATAATATCATTATATAGCAATCTTAAATAATATCGTAAGTAGCGATGCTGCCACTTTAAACATAACAGCATTACATAGCAATCCCGCATAATATTATTACAGTATATTGTGTCCGAAGTATAACTTATACTATCTTAAGGCTGAAAAGCCTTTTGAGAAGAATCTTCTTCTATCTTGCTGCAATCGTTCTCTGTTAACATTTCGATTTATCGCTATGATAATCAATCAAATAAATCGTCTTGGAATTTAACATAAATCCTTATCCTTATTAGAATCACATGAAAACGCTACACAAATCGCTTCCTTATTTAAATCACTTCAATCGACGACGATTAGTAAAATGTTGATAGTTAGGGAAAACATTGAGTTGAGTTAAATTTTTATTTATTTATCTTTTGTGAGGAGAAAAATCTAGATTCAGTCTAGTCTATAGTGAGAGACAATTGTTGTCATGTATATATAAATATATCATAGTGTTATTGTCTATTTTTTATTATTTTTATTTTATTGCATACACTTTTGCAGTCAAAGCCTTAAACTTGCAAACAGAAAGATTACTCTTATTGTGACTGTAAGCAAAATATATTCATAATGGTGCTGTAAATAAAGTACACAGTTGAAAAGATAAGCACATCTTACTTAGTATTATAAGAAAATATTTCAATGCCTTAGTTGGTGAACTTGAACAGTGTAAGCCCTATAAGTTATTTCTTTGCATAATCGGGACAACGCGTTAATGAAAGAGTTCTTTGAAAGGAAATAAAAGGTCTGGCAGTTTTATTCTTCTTCTTCTTCTTTTGTGGAACGATATTAGAAATAGATTCATTATACACGGAATCGTTTTTAAAATTTGCAATTATTCCGTCAGACAATGATTGTATTAAATGCGTATTTAAAGGAAAATAATTGGATTGAGTAACTTGCAGTTATTGTTATTCTTTTTTACCTTCACGCCATCATAATTCTGCAGTGCCATATATCAGCGCTATTTGACGTGGATTGTTATTGTTAATTTTATTACTGTTATATATTTTTATATTTATTTCGTTATCATAATTTTTAGTATCAGTATACCATTATCTCTTATTACGGTCATATCATAATCTTTTGAGATTCAGGAATTCAATGCACTGCATTGATTTCGGAGTGCGTTGACGTAAATATGACTGGGAAAGTCTTATCGGCTTATCACCAACGTGCCTACGCCTAAGGCACGGTATCGCTTGGAAAATATTTTTGAATGTATTGATTAGCTGACAGTCAGTATGGTCATCTTAATTTTATTACTCACATAATTTCGCTTTTTGAGGCTTCTCTCACTTTTTTGATTTTATTACTGACATAATTCCGCTTTTTAGATTTTATTACTCACACAATTCCGCTTTTTGGGGTTTCTCTCACTTTTTTGATTTTATTTGGTTCTGATAAGCATAGGCTAAGGAAAAACTTTATAGCGGTTTTCAATTTCAAATTCAAACAATTATTGTGTTTATATGTGTGGTTTTGTCACCATTGTGGGACTCCTGGGATTTTCAAGCGAAGACCGAGCTAAGGGATTTTCATAGCCTTCTTTGCAAACCAACTTTAAATCGTTAAGAGAGTTCTATAGAGAGAAATTCGAGACACTCGCTTGGACTTATTGCTTAGTCATTAAAAATGTGCATGGCCTCGCACTATCATGATGGAAGACGATGTCTTGTTTATTAAACAGAAGCTTTAACAGAGTTCCAGTCTGTAGGCGGAAGAGTGTGCAATTTTTTTTCCAGGTAGTTTGAAACGGTGCATAATGTGCCATTTCCTTCCAGTTCCATTCAATATGAAGCCTTACGTTTTTGTGGCGTCAATTCGAGTTCCTTTGCAGCTTGCATCCATCTTGGACTAGAATGTTTTTCGCATATCATTTCTCCTTGAGGCCCATTTTTCGTCGGACGTTACCAATCTTTTGTAAAGTCGAATCATTTCGTTTCGCGATTCGCAGATAAAATTGCACTGTTGATTTTTATGATACTCAAATTCCAATACTGGGTGGTAATCATGTGGTTGAAAGTTAGCTTTCGCTTTTGTATTCGTTCATTTTTGGCAAATAGCTGAGCACATCAGCGAAAGCTAAATTTTTTATATGTTATTACACCCTTTTATATTATTACACACTCAAAGCAGTGCTTTTTGGTGAATGTTTAGTTTCTCATGGATATCATGAGATCAAATGCATCGAATTTTCTGAAGATTTTAAACAATTTGATCGAATTTAGCAATGATTGGTCGACCAGAAGCCAGCGTATCTTAAATATTGACATTGCAGATCGGAAATGAGCAATTCAATCCCACGCTGCTTATCTTGAGAAATCATATTCACCTCGAGCACATTGAAAATCTTCAAACATTTGCGACATTTAGCAAATGTTTCACTATGTTATGACTCATTTACCAAATGCGATTGCGATAAATTATCAATTAAATATCGTCTTTCATAAATGTTGTTCTATGGCTTGACAGGGTTAGAGCGACCAAAGCCAAGTGTTGAAAAAATTAATCTGATATTTTATATAATTTAATGAATAATCTGATATTTGATATAATTTTTAAATTTTACGATGCATGATGAATGCTATTAATAAGCACAGCCTAAGACATGATTGCAAGAGCATAGAATTTCTTATTGATTAGAAAGATCATGCCGTCTCTCACCACAGGATGTATGTTAAATTTGTCAAGTTTTGAATAAGGCATAGCAAGATATAACTACTTGAGCTGCTTAAATAAAGAAGAGCCGATTGACTTATATTCGTTGGTTTCTACACCTCCTGAAGTCACGGTTACAATCCTCAAACTTTGTGTAGAATATCAAAGTTGATTTCATATTTTTCTTCATTTGCTCGATAGTCTGTCTCAGTTAGTTAAAGCAAATCGTTCACATTTTAGAAAAAACTGATGGGTTTGCCCTTTTAACTAACAAGCGGCGTCAACATTGAAACGATCTTAATTTAAAGGTTTAATTTTAGTTTTAAGGCAGTTCTTAACTATCCATGCAAATCCATGGATCACAGTCACGTTTGTCACGTTTTTCTCACGGTAGGTTGTGGTATATGCAACTTTGTCGCTGTAAAACCTCATGGGTCTCAGGGGTCGACAATATGAACAATGAACGTTTCAGGGACTTATTAATTCAAAATAAATGATAGACCTGCTTGGTCTATTGAAAACAAACCGTTTTAACAGCACAAAGTCAAAGTAGAAAGTTTTCAAATTAATCGTTGCTTAACGCCTTCTCGACAAAAAAAAAATTTAAAAAGCACGGGTTTTCCACGGATTATATATTTTCCCTTCGTAACTACAGGCAGAGTAAATGAATTCTTTATGAAATTTGATATGACTTACCAGTCCTGCACCGATGACAGCAACATTTAATTTCGGTATTGAGCTGTGTAAACCATTCCCAGTGGATTGTACAAGTTTTTCACTCATTTCTAAAGCCGAGTGAATAAAATGAAAAATTCATATAATATTAAATTCAACGACTAATGATCGCTTAAACCGTTTTGGCAAAAATTTTTGTCTAATAAGCCGCACAAGAATCGATCTTTATTGTACTAACGATTCTGTAAGAATAACTTGTTTAACATCATAGACTCGGGTAATTAATAAATATTTGCGGTTTGCGTTATTTTCGTTTTTTTTTGTCTTTAAGACGCTCCATTAACACACACAGATGTATAACAATGCCTATCTTAAGAGTGTCTGATGTCGCTGCACTCGTACGTGCGATTGTTTGCTCCATAATGAAAGATTATCATTCACAGTTGTTAGCTGTGTGCATGTGTGCAGTGAATCGTTTAAAAAAAGCGAAAAAAAGCAGATAAACCGAACGCTGAAAAAATGTGAGAATGTAAGTAACCTATAGGTGGGAATAAGCATAAAATCAAGCCCAACAAGATGTTGGCAATTAACTAAGAATTAAAAATATATAAACATACCCGTATATTGCATAAGGCATATAGGGCATATATGTAAGGCACAAAGTGTTAGTAATGCGTGTAATAAGTACAAAATCCATATGCTTGCCACAAAGCAGAAACAGTAGCAATTGTTTATTTTTATGTATGTGTTAAATTTTTCTCATATCTGGCTTAAAATGAATCCCTACAAGTGCCTGTCTAGTCAGTTTTTTTAATTAATTATATGTCTATACGTTACTCTCTTTCATTCAGGTCCACACACACACACGAAGCCGAACAGACTCATATATATTCCTCTAAAGGCACATTGAGAAACACATATTCCACTTACCTATTAATAAGTTGCTTTAGTAAGGTATGTTAAGTTTTGCGAAAGTCTTGTTTGGTATTCATTCTGCTAAAAATTGATAATCTTAGGTGAGTGTTCTTTGAGGAAGAGACAATATATGATATAGCGGTGGCGAGTGATTATCATTCTCTTAGGTGAACCGATTTGAATTTCTACAAACTGTGTGGCAATAGGCTTTTAGCACCCAATATAAAAAGTTTATTCTCGAACTATATGTTTCACAATCCGTAGGAATAGCCGAAAAGGTAAGAATCACGTTTGCCAAATCTGTGCCCGTGGGTGCACATCTCAAGTGTGGCAGAGTCTACTTTAGACGTAGCCATAGTCAGTGCTCAGTCGGCAAAGAGATAACACGCAAAGGTTGTGCACCAACTTTTAGCAAAAGCCAAACTCGGTGAAAACCCTTTCCGTAATCAAAATTGTGATTGTACTTTTGTTCACTTAAACCATACATTGGGAATAGAAAGTATATCAAGTTTGGTTGAAGTTGACCATAACTTTTTCAAGTAATGTTAGGTCCATACCTTTGGTGCGTGTATGGTAAACTAGCTTCGTTATTGCTTCTGTTACATTCAAAAGCAATTCTCGTAGGATCTATTAAGTACACGAGTTTCTTATTTGCTTGTAGTTTCCAGTTGGTGCACATATGTCCGCCCTCCTGCCCGTCCGATTTTTCCATCCATTTATTCTCTGTTATAGTGCTTAGGTCATTGCACCCGGCTGGAATCGCGTACACATGTTCCCGATTAAAAGCGAATTATCCGAGTATGCCCATGCTCCGAAAGTTTGAAAAAATTTCTATAAATTATTGGAATTAGTTGCGTATACTCTGAGCTCAAATTAACTTATGCGCAGGCTTTCTTTGTTCGAAAGAGTATCAAGACGATTGCAACGTAGCACATTTGCCTGTGAAGCCAATGACGAAGGCTTCAAATTTTATAATTCACAAAAATTGGCGTAGGATTGTTATAAAGTGCCTTAATGTAGCGATGTAACGATGATTCACCGTCATATCAAAAGAAATTTTTCGCCGTATACTAGTGTATGAAGAATATAATGGAAATGTTTTCTTATAATGTAACTCTGTCTTACAATTACCATCCATTTACAATTCAACACATTTTAGTATACCGACTGTGATATATTTATTGCTTGATTGGTATTGACACTAATTAAAGTCTCATCTTTACGATCAGAGGAGAGAACGTGTTCTCATTATAAACGAAACAAAATTAGTGAGCAGTAAATAAAAATATTTTTATAAAATTTGTAGTTAACAAACAAGTAAACGTTCTGATAAGGCTAAGTATTTTTTTCGAAAACTTCAGTTTGATCCGTCTTTTACTACCCCTTCATTTCCCCCTTTGAGGTATTTCACATATATCACAATTTAAAATAGAATAATGACTATAACACTATTTAATAAGCATAACTTACAAAGTTGACGAGGGTCGTTTAACAAGTCTTTTAAACGGTTGTGGTCCCCTTCTCTGTAAGCAGGGCAGGAATTATTTCATTTTGTTCGAAAAACCGCCGACTGACATTTTACCTTCAAATTCACATTCGGTGTTATCGTAATGTTCGTATCGGTATCGTAATATGAGCGTTAATAGAGGCCTCGGTTTGTGCTGGCATAAAAATAGCTTGAGTGGCGTAACCTCACTTTTTTGTCTTATTACTAGTAAGCTTACCCATCATACCCATCACCTCACCAAGGGTAAGGGGTATATTCAAATTGCCAAAACGTTTCCAACGCCTAGAAAGAATCTTCAGGGACGCCGTAAAGTATATATATTCTTAATTAGCATCAAATTCTGAATTGATTTAAGAATGTTCTTCTGCGTATCTGTCCGTCTGTGTAATGTCTGTTGTAAACATTCTTCTAGCTGCAAAGATGAAGCTATCGACTTAAAATTGGAAGTTCTTGTAGTTTGGTATTGAAAATGGGCTAAATCGGTCGAACGACACGCCCCCAGCACCACGTGAACTGAGAACACCTCTGTTTTGCAAAAGAAATAAATAAGTGTTTGTTTTGCTTTTTACCCATAAACTATAGCAGATAAATGTTAAAAAATTTGAGCCTATATTGTATGCGTGAGGCTGTAGCATCTCTACAAAAATGAAAAAAATATTCAAACAATATTTAATTTTTTTTCAATACCTTTATAAGGTACAGAAACAAGCTTTATAAATCCTGTAAAATATATAGATTGTTGTTCAGTTTCAAATTTGGAATGCACCTAAATATGTCCGTCTGTTCATATGTCAATCGGTCCCTCTGCGCAATTGTAGTAAAAATTTCTTATATTTGTGTTAAATATTCTCCTGTTAGCGAAAATGAAGATATAGCCTACAAATTTGCAAAAGCGTTTGGAAGTGATTTAAACTTTGCCGAAGACACGCGTAGAACGCCTACACGCCAATATGACGCAGACTTTTTTTTGAAAGTAGAAAAAATGGACCGCGCCGTGCTTCATATTATAGAGCGTGACAATTTAGTTCCTTTACTTTTTTTGTCTTTTTTAGGACAACGTGGTGGGTGTAAAAGATTCGGTCAAGACCGAATATAATTTTCTTACTTGTTTTCTGTTTAGAATAATATGAATATGTTATCTATCGCTGGTTAATTACCACTTCTTTCTATCTTTTTGTGTTGTTAGGGAGGTTGAATTGCCATCAAGTTGGTTTTTCGGCTTTAGCCCCTATACGTAGGTTATTAATATTTTTTAACCTTTCTATGTATTCAATTACTTATACAGTCATATGTTTTGTTAACATATTTCATTACTTATAAACTATAGCAAATTTATTTATTTATTTATTTACTTACTTATACATGAAATTCAACTAAGCCAAATTAACAATCGAGTTCAAGTAAATCTAAACAATAAATCTTTAACTAATTATTCTAAAAGCTAGTATACAATATATAGGAAGTTGTGAAAAAGAATAAGAAAAAGCAAGTAACTTAAAATGATAATTCATCTATAAACAAATAAGAAAGAAAAAAAAAAGCATGTACACAGCTAGCACACAAGCACACCCATAATAAGAGCAGATCTAGGTTGCAAGTGAACCCCTAAACCATTGCAGCTTGCCAACCGACAACGAGAATTTAAGATTGCAAGTTAGTTTAAGTACGGCGTAGGTAAACCGCGCGCATTAAGCAACGTTGCTTTAATAGACTTTAAAGAATCTGACATTGAGAATAAGTGTTCGACATCATTTAGGTTCCTGCAAACAACTCTGGGCGGGCTAAATAGCTCATAGCTGTGTTTACATTGACTAAGCTTAATAAACATAAAGTGCCTAGAGAAGCGGTTAGAGACATTAAAGCTTATCTCACCAAGTAACGCGGGGGAGTCTATAGTACCATTTATTACTTTGATCAAGAAGGAAACGCCAAAAAGAATAAATCTACGTTTCTCAAGTGACGGTAAGGATAACAGACCAAACCTATTTTTATAGGGGGGAAGAGAGGCAATAGGGTCCCAACCCAAATTCCTAAGGGTAACCAACAAGAATTGCTTTTAAACAGATTTAATTGAATCTACTTAGCACCTATAGGAAGGAGACCACACAGCAGTGATATAGTCAAGTATTGGTCTAGCCAAACACATGTGCAGCCTTTTCGTAATGTAGGGATCATCAAGCTCTTTAAACCACGTCTTTATAAAACCTTTATAAAACTAGCTTTGCTTAACGAGAGCTCCATGTGCAACCTAAAACTTACCCTTTGGTCAAATAGAACTCCTAAACCTGCGAACGAATCGACGTCCTCCAACTTGTGCGAGTCACTGAAGTACTGAGTAATGAATGACTTGAGAAAGAAAGCTTCTTACATTTATTTAAATTTAGTTTCATAAGATTCAAAGAGCACCATGCAACCAAATTGTTCAAGTTAATTTGAAGCTGATTTAATCGCGATTCTATGGAAAAGAAAGAAAACATTAAGATCTGTATAAATTAAAAAAAATAAAGTTAAACAAAACCCTGAATGATCTATTGCGCAGATAAGAGCTTATCTATTTCACAGAATAGAAAGGGAAGCCAGAGGCTTGGAGTTTGAAGGTCAGTAAGTTATGGTTAACCAAATCAAACGCTTCACTAAAATCAGTGTATATGACATCAGTGCGAGAGCCACTAGAAAAGGCCTTGAAAACATGACAAGTAAATTCCAACAGATGGGTGACCGTAGATCTTTCTTTTTGGAACAATTCGCTTGAACAGTTTAGGGAAGACACTTGCCCATGCTTCTTTTGTTCTCAAGGAGTTGTCTACTTCCACATTTGTGAATTGAAATAAGAAGGCTAATGTTCCAAAACAAAGGGAAAACACATAAATCCAAGCTCTGATTAAAATGGACTGAAATAACACCACATAGCTTGATAGAGCATGATTTAAGTATACATGATGGAATCCCATCAGGTCCGGGCGCACAATTATATTTTAGAGACTTCAAACCATCTAAAACATAATTTTCTGAAGTGACCAAGTTAGGAATCAAAACCGAGTTAGTTATCGGATGCGGATGGTTAATAGTTCCATTGGAATTGGTAGTTGAAAAATGTCGTCCGAAGTATTAAGCAAAGAGGTTTGAGGTTTCAATATCATCATGGAAAGAAACGTGCGAAGGATATATGGACATTT